>JANHGB010043474.1:111860-124527 GCA_026283785.1 Coracopsis vasa | reverse complement strand
CACTGAAAACACCAGGCACCTCTAGATGCTTGCTCTTAGGATCTTGCTGCTCTGCCGTGCTTTCTCCACAGCCCCTGGCAGTGTCCTGGAGATGGTATGGGGTATTTAAGTCCTTGTGAAGAATGCTGTGTGAGGAAAGACACGTTTATTGCCATGACTCCGAGTCTCAGATTTCATGGGGGGCCACAGTGCTGCACAAGGAAGTCACGCTGCTCACAACAGCAGGGGCAGAGCATCTCCTCTGGAATCTGCTTGGAAATTTGTCTGGCTCTATGGATGCATTTGGTTGATATGGCTATGCAAGCTGGAATGTGGCCCAACATGTACTGCAGAGAAACCTGCTCTGTGAATAAAAGCCTTTGTTAAGATGGATCCCATCTGTACATGATTTCATCATCTCTGCAAAATGTACAGGACACTCATATGGTGAAATCAGCAGAGCTCCTGTTCTGAGAGAGAAAACCCTTCTGTCTGCTTTTCCACAGGAGTCTGTTGCCATACGAGGAGAAGATATCTTCTGCCAGGCTGCTCTTAACTATGGGATGGGACAAGCGCTTGACTATGCTAACATCATCATAAAAGTAGCATGCATGGGAAAGCATCAAAAGCACACACAAAAAATTGTCACTGCCCTCCTCTTTGCCTTCTCTTCCTTAAATATGGAGATGCTTAAAGCAGTGTAAATACAATTCAGGCCAGCTAACGAGCAGTCCACAGTGCTGAAACACTCCTGCCTTCCAAGCCAGCTCCCTGCCAGCGATTTCGTTTGCCATATGTTTGGTGTGGTTTTTGGCAGAGGCAGCCTGAGGATTTTTTGGGAAGGCCTGTAGAACAGTTTTTCCCTGCCTCCACCCAAACGTGAGCAAGTCCTGTCTGCCACTGTCACACCATTGTACAGGGTCAGCCTGCCTGTTTTGGGCAGAATTAGTCAGAGGGGCCTCTGGAAAAAAGCCCGAAGAGGGCTGATTCATTTTTGTAAGAGTATTTGTGTTAAGGACACCGTAGGAAGACGACTCCTTCAGCATCACACCCAGACACTATTTTAGCTGCTTTTCCCATGGTGCAATAATATCCTCAGTAATCACTGCTTGCTTTCTTGCTGGAGAGGCAGCCTGAGGAGGCTGTAAAAAGCAGTAAAGTTAAGTCCTGACTTGAAGGGGAGCTCCAGCAGAGCCGGCAGTAGCCAGCAGTAGTCCTCCAACATGCTTTCCTGCAGCCTTTTCTGCTTTGCTTTCTGTTTCTTTGCTGTGAGCATCTGTTTGGTTGCAGAGGATGTTCCTGAGGTGTGAGCCAGGGCAGCGCCTGATGCTGGCCTGCCCATGCAGCCCAAAAGCCCAGCTCAGGGCAGTGGTGACTGTCCCGGTCTCCCCATGGGTGCCAGCTCAGCTGCCTGGTGACAACGCTGTGGGGTAAGCAGACTGACAGCTTTCCCAAGGAAAGAAAAGGGAGGGTTGGGAATGCACCAGGAAGGATTAGCTCACATGAGTGCCAGTAAGGAGCAGGGTTAGGACACATTTCTCCAGGCATCGGATCAGGCGTTGGGGATGGCTTGCTGCAACCTGGTTGCATTTCACGTTTCTGCAGCCTTCTACAGGGGCTGCCCAGCTTGGGCAAACCAGAGCAAACTGCAGTGGGGGCAGGTTGCTCTGGAAAGCCAGCACTGGTGTGGAAGTACCTTGACAGGCCAGATGCAGCAGTCCCGTAGTCAGGATGGAGGTGCTGGGCCATGCTGGAGTACCACACTGGGATACAGTGACTTTTATCCAAGGACATACTAGCCAAGTATCCAGACAGGGCCTAGGACAAATCTAGGCAGCCAAGAGAAAAAGAGAAGGGAATGTAAACACATCTCCCTGCCCTTTTTGAAGCAGATGCCAGAAGGTGGGATGGTCTGGCTGCCTCTTTCCTTGCTGCCCCATGCTCAGAGTATGTGTTCCCAGGGGAATAGCAGTATTTCACAGAGACAAGTCGCATTACCCCAGCAGAGGAGTTTTGCAGAAGAGTCACAGGGTGTCTGTTCACCAGGCACTTGCTGAACTCAGGAAAAGCTTTGCCAGGTGAGCCCTCCAAGCAAAGATTTAAAAAGCCCCAGTAGCCTGCAGGGCTGCCATTCCTCCCTCTCTTTCTGCTGAATTGATTGCTAGAAAGGCAGCCAGGCACTCCATCCCCTCTGAAGGGAGGTATTAGCATTTGGCCTTACCTCTATGTTTCTGTTCTCTGAACCAGTGTGTCTGACCATCCTGATTCACTCTGGAACCGAGATGTGGAATTTGGCTTGGTATCTATTGGAAGGAAATGTAAATATTCATGGCTATAGCAGCTTCTTTTACAAGCACGCTACCCCAGTGAGCAAATGTGTGTCCCAGCTGACAGACTTGCTGTGCGTGGCATGGGCAGGAGCATCTCTTGATCTGCCTGCCCCCTCCGGCCCAGCTCAGACCTAGCCCAGGACTGGTCCTGGAGGCACCAGACCTACATGCCAGAGGAACACTACAAGGGCCAGGAGAGCTGCCACGCATTCACAGGATGGGCTGGCCCCCAGTCCATGTGAGGCAGGGCAGGGTCTGCCCCACAGCACCTGCAGGGCCAATTCTGGCTGAGTCAGCCAGAAGAGCACTGAGGCTCTTCTGGGCACCCGCCCCTGTTTCCCTGCTCCATCCCTCTTCCCCAAAGACACAAGCTGGCCTTTAATCAGAGTTAGCTATGCACTGCTAACTGTCAACATTGCTTTTGTTCCACTAATGGGTGTTTGCTGTTGCAAGGCTGGAGCGTGTTAACCCCAGGCAGTGACTCAGCATGCACACCCCAAACCTGAATGCGGGAGAGCTGCAGGCAGGGAGGGGAGCGGGGTGGGAATGCCAGGGCTGCCACATGCATGGCTGCGGGGTTTCTTTCTTCCCTTTTCTCATTTCGGGAGAAACCGTTGCAGATTCCACAGACCCTTCTAGTGCAGGCAGACAAAGGGGAAATTAATTCTGAGCGAGGGAATTAACATCAGTGTATGGTAAGGGCACTGTGAAATGCTAGCGACTGGTTCGCTTCTCCTGCAGAAGCAGGATAAAAGGCAAAAAGAACAAAGGGAGAGACGCTGGGGAAATATGATTGAGCAGATGCATTGCTTATCTGCTCCCGCATCAAGTAAAATTGTGAAGTGTAAACCAAAAGCAATGACTAACCCAAAGCTAAGGCCTGGCCTTTGCAAAGGGGTTGTGCTGCTGTAATGAAAGGGCCGAGGTTAAATCATTTTAGTTAAAGCTTTGCACACGTGAGCTGCTGATAGAAGGAAAAGAAATCTGGGTTTATGGCTTCACGTGAAGTATCACAAACGTGGTGGCTTCCTGGTGCAAAGTGCTGATCCCGTACAAACGCATGCTTCCATTTGTTCAAAGGTTGTTGACGAGTTAACGCTGTACTGGCTGCCTTCATGCTGGATAAGGCACAGTCTGTCTTCCAACAGGTGGTCTAATGCCAGCAAGAAAAAAAAACGAGAGCCAACATAAGCGCATGGTACATAATTTCGGCTCTTCCAACAGAAATGTGAGTGGGTGCTCACAAATAATCCTGATCAATCTTACTCTGGGCACTGCTGGTTGTCTGATTTTCACTTAAATCAAAGCTATTTAGTTTAATTGGCTGTTTCAGTTAAATGTATGTCAGTGCAAATGTTTCTGGCTCTTTAGCCCCAATATAATTTTCCAGGGCAATGCAAATGCCAAGAGAAATGGTGCTTATGAGCCTCGGGGCACTGAGTCATTCGTCTGGCAGACACCTGCCCTCATCCTAGGTGCCAGAGGAGCCCTGTGGTGTGTGGGGTGAGCAGAGAGACCTTCCCTGGGTGCTATGGCCAGCAAGGGGATTGGGCAGGGGGTTTGGGGAGAGCCGTGGTGGCAGGAGCCGAGTCACTCATCCTCCACCCGCTGAGTCGGTGCGGAAACCTCCTCCGCCGGGTTTATTACTGCAAGGTGTGTGCTCACGCTAACCTACCCTCACCTGGGGTTCGAGCGAGCGGCTCCGGCCTAGAGTTCGAGATGAGGGAGAATGCGTTCGCTTCTGCCACCTCCAGGAGAGGAGCAGCGCGGACAGATGTAGGCGGCTGCATCTTCAAATTACAGCTTAATCCACAGCGGCTCATGAGTCAGGCTGTGAGTCACAGGCACAGACAACAGGGCACGGAGGAGGATGGAGCCCCTGCCCCAGCTGCCTGCCCTGCCCGCACCACTGGGGCGCAACCTGCACAGCCCATGCATGGCTTCTGCACCATGCTGCTTTGGCACCAGCCTTGGAATGTGAACCCGTGTCTGGCTGTGCTGTCAGGGGAGCAGGCTGCTGCAGGCCAGGGCACCTCAGCCCTCCAGCCTCAGCCAGAGCTCTAGGAGCAATGCAGGCTACGGGGGCATGTGTCACTTCAGTGGCCAACCCCATATGAGTTACGGTGTGGCCTGGAGATCCATGTATCCTCCAAATCCTCTAAACTCTATGTCCAGGAGAAAAAGAGTATGGAAATACAGGGGGTTTTATATATCATTGGGTTGGTTCAAACAACTGTTTAGACAGTAAAAATTAAGCCACACATCCTGCAGCTTCTGAGGTTTTGCTTTTATTTTCTGTCTCAGAGAGATTAGCCTTTGATGACTGGAAGTCAAGAAGGCTTCCACCCATACAAGGTAAGTCAGTTACTGCTCAGAGGAAATGGGGTTCCTGTGGAGGCCTGATTTTAGGTGCAGCAATGACTTTGGGTGCAGCAACATTTTCAGGAGTTAAAGGCGAGTCTGCATTTTAAATGTGTTGCATGCTCCAGAAAACTGTCTACCTCAGGCCAGTGCCAAGGGTTGAATATTAATAAAGGAGTTTCCCTACATGGACACCATGTGCTGTCTCATGTCTTACGCCTGTCTCTAATTTAAAATAGCCTGCTGCAGCCATGGGAAGATCCCATGTCACTGTAACTTCACATCAACCACGGGTTAACGCTGTGGATGATACTGTTCTGTTCTTGCAGGTGGTTCCAGCCCAGTTCTCCTGTGAGGAATGGAGTTGATCTAGACTGAGTGCAACTGGACTTTGAGGTGGCTGGACTCCAGGCATGCCAGCTTGGATGCACAGGGCAGAGCTTTTGTCTCACTGTTTCCACAGTGCAGCTTTATTTTTAACTGCCAGGGCTGAGTTTCCCAAAAGAGCTGCATCATTACAGACAACAGGATGTTAAATTTAAGTGACAGATTTCCGCAGTGGATGCTTTTTTCCGAAATCCAAGGGGACCATGGTTGCTGCCTTTCTGACCCTTTGTCTGCGTTATGGAAAGGTGGTAGTTGGAAAGTTTCTTTTGCATTTTGTCCTTGGAGAGGCCATGTAAAGTGTCACTGCCTTGCTTCAGATAACCTGTCATAGGCGCTAAGTGGGACAGCGAGGTTTAGTTTGTGTCTCTGAGGAAACCTGTGTCTCCTTCCCAGCACACTGATGTTGTTGTGCTGTCCTTCTCAAACCTCTCCATCGCTCCCTGCATCTCTGTGCTTTACAGGCCTCATTATTGTTAACCAGCCCTTTCCCGCAGGCATTCGCCCCAAGCTGGTTATCACTTCTTTGAAGTCTGACCTAAAGAAAGTGCCTTTACTTTCAGGGAAGGTATGAAAAGGCTAATGGAGAGCAAGCTGACCGGAGAGGGAAACATTTCCAGTTGTCAGTTTGGGTGCTTTCCCAGCTCATAGAAGTGCCTCTTTGTGCCTGAGACAGCTTGTGATGACAGATCAGTACCGACCCCCAGAGACATCCCCCATCACATTTCCTTCTGGGGTAGTCACCACTCCGCACACCACCACAAACACCCTGGCTTTAACGAAGAGTGTGACGCTGCCCCTGTGTTTCCGCAGCATGCAGTGCGCAACTGACATCTCCACACTTTCATTACCTCTTTTTCACACTGTAAGATGAATGCCCTTCCTCTTCTCCCTCCCCACTTGAAAGGTTCACCACATCTGGGAACGAGCAGTGAAGGGAGCTATGCCCTTCACTGCCGCCCTGCAGCCTCCTCTTCTTTCCCACCGCACCTTGGCCTGTGGTGGGCAGCCAGCAGCTGTGCCTGGGTTTGGCTTTCCCTGTGGACACTGCCCTCCTTCCACACAGCCCCTTTCACAGGCTGTTTCTGAAGTTTCAGGCAGGCTCAGAGGCGTTGCAAGCAAAGCACCCAGGAGATGTTGCAATGGGGTATTTTGTTATGTAGCAAAAACCGCCTCTCGCTCATGTCCACCCCTGCTATGGGGCTGCCTGGCAGCTTACATCTGGGACCAAGTTAAAAATGGTTTATCTTTTGGGTTATTTTTAAGCCTTAAGGACCATCAAGTTCCAATTCCCCTGCCTTGGGCAGGGACACCTTCCACTAGACCAGGTTGCTCAAAGCCCCGTCCAGCCTCTGGGCAACCTGTTCCATTGTCTCACCACTCTCATAGTGAAGAATTTCTTCCTAATGTCTAATCTAAATCTACCTCTTCTAATGAAAGTGCGGTGTGGGGAGGGAGCAGGAGCATGGCACCCACAGCATGGAGGAGGTCTGGGGCAGGGGGGTCTCCTCTCTGCTCCCATGGATGCCCACACAGAAGTCCTCGGAGGTTTTTAGGGCAGGCTGCAGGAAGCTGAGATCACACCCATTAATTGTTCCCTTTGCCTGCTCTTCCCTCGCCTGATTACAGGTTGTCTAGACTGAGAAGTATAGGTTTTCCTCTTGGAGCGTGAACAGAATAAGGTGCGATATGCCACCCTCCACGTAGTGGAAAAGGGATGTCAGTGCCTGCTCAAGGAGGCTTTCTCTTTTGGCTCAGCCTGACTTTACGTCTGCCATCAGCTTTCAAAGGGAGAGGATGGGGCAGTCCATGCCCGCACAGTGCCCGCTGCACAGGCAGGCCTTTCATTGCCAGGTCACTGAAGAAAGGCTCAGTGTGGATCAGAAAGCAGTGGTATTAAGCACAAGTCACTTCGAAGCTGCTGTCGGTTGGTAAGAAAACAGTTTTAAATTAAACCAGTTCTGAAACTATCATCTACCGCAAGTGGTTACAAGCCTGAGTGTTGTAAAACTGGGCCGTTTCCTCTTTTCCTTGCAACGATCATGTCCTTGATTCCTCCTTTAGGCTGCTTTGGCAATTCTTGCACAGTAATAAAAAGGCATGACACAGCATATGTTTTGCGGCTCACCTTGCCAAACAAAACTACAACATTAGTGGAGCTTCTTTTCCTTTGCATAATGAACTCTACAAAGGAGCTAGAGAGAGGGTAAGCATCTGTGCCAAGATAAAAGCAAAAACAAGAAGTACAAAGGTCTGGTTTAAAGCAGTCTCCATTTAAAGTAATTCTGTTTTAAAATGACTTATCTCGAAACTGCTGCAGACAGTTAGGGAAAGTCATACAGTTTCTAAATGTCTGTTGTGTTTTAAGTCTGCAGCTACCTTGCTAAGACTAAAGAAAAAGAGATGCAACTTTGAGAGCTCCCAAACGTAGTATGGTAGAGCATCATCTGCACAACAAGTGCTGGGACCAGGAGGAAGTGGGCTGCAAACGAACTGCTCATAGCCCGCTGCTCAGGCTCGCTGGGCATCTCACTTGCATCTTTAATGGTGTTTGGGACAGACTTTGTGTTATGGTAAATTGCACTAACTGCCAATAAGGGGAATTTGGTGTCTGGGGAGGCGGTAGATTGGGTGAGAGGTGTTCCCAATTATGCTGTCTCTTTCATCACCTTATGCTGTCATCCCTGTCCCTTGAGGAATTGAAAAGAGAGCACAGACCTCACTGGGCAGTCCAAGGGAAGGGAAGGATTTCCCTGTACAGAGGATGGTGGCAGGGAAAAGGGGAAATCCTTCAGTCTATGGATCTGCCAAAGCTGTTCCAGGGAAAAGGCAAAAAGCTGTTCCAGCAAGCCCACTGTGCTTATGCCTGCTGCAAACCCATGTTAATAGCTGAATTAGGAGTCAGGCAGCCTGAATGGTTCAAATATTGAACAGTAAAGACCAGATCCTGCTTCATCAATGCCAAAGACAAAACTCCCAGCAAAAGATCTGGCGCTCAGTTTCTGGAAGTCCAGGTAAGTCAATTAAAAGGGGGAGAAAAAAAAAGAAAAAGAAAATAAATGGATGAGGAAAATTCTGCCATCAGCTATGGCAGCTGGCAGCAGCGAGGTTGCCCAGGTAGAACAGAGATCCAGCACCTTCCTTGCTTTTAGGCAGACATGGCACCACATCCAGCACCCCATTGTATATAGCACTGTTCAGCCACTGAGACGGTGTCAGTCTGCCCGAAGTCTTTACAGAGACCTTTGCACAACATCTCTGCAGCCAGAACTTGTTTATTTAAAGCTTGCTTATCAGAAATGAGGTCCAGTCATCTGATGGGCATCAGTTGTGTTAATGCATTAAACACACTGAAATATCACCTACTTACCCTAACCCTTGTTTGTCTAAATCACCTTTGCATTCACTGTGATATCCTATGGGTGAGATTTGATAGCATTTGCTAACCACATAAGAGTTGAGCTAACAACTCTTCTTTTGGTAAAAAAAGGCATCAACCAAAATAAACGAGTTATTCTTAGATAATGAAGATAAGAGAGATCTCCAAATACAGTGGAAAAATAACTCAGTGCTTGAAGAACAGCAAAATATGGAATCAGCAGGGAGGAAAATGTGACCAAATTTGTGAAGCACCTGTATGTGTCTGACAGTACTCATCTTGCACAAACCACTGTGAGATGCCCTTCCAGCTCTCTGTAGGCACAATTCCTGTGGGATACTTCAAAACCAGCTTAATTCCCAGGCCACATCCCTGTGGAGGAGGTGCCCTTGGAGGCTGAGGCGGCACCTCCATGGCCCTGGCCCTGGAGCAGCACACCCAGGAGGTGGCCAGCCCCCAGCAGGCATCTCTGGAAAGAGTCAGGGACACTTCACACTGAGACTTGCTCAACTCATTTCCTGCACAAAGGAAGACCCAACCACCAACCCAGAGCCTTCAGCCCAGCATGACTGCAGGTGAGCACATCCCTCTCCGAGGCAGGGGTGGCTCTGAGGATGGTCTCTGGTGTCCACATAGGATTCGTGGGTCAAATTCAACCCTTCTGAGCATCAGCGTTCCATTTTTGATGATCACTGCTGATTTTACAGTGATGAGTGTTTGGCAGTGGTGGCTCCAAGCCAGCCTTGGTGTGCTGCTGCACCCGGCATGCCCTGCCCACAGTGCTGAGTGCTGGGCTGGCTCCTGAGCTGTAGCTAATAGCATAAAGCTTCCAATAAATCAAGTGTTTCACAAAAGCATGAGTGACTTATTTCACAATGTGATTAAAATTACCAAGGGAAAACATTTTAAATGCTCAATAATTTACACAAACCACCTGTACTTTTAAAGTACCTTTCCCCATTCTGCTCCTGTAACTTTACGGGATTCCTGCCATGTTCTTGAAGCTGTTTCCTTTCTCACTTCAGCTCTCATTGCTGCTGAGCACTCTGGTGATAAATGAAAGTACTGTATGGCTGGAGATTGTGCTGGGGGTGAAAAATGCAATGCCATTTATTACAAAGTACTTTATGCAGGCAGCTGATCCTAGCACGCACTCTGCATCCTTCCAGAATCAAGACAATTTGCAAAGTACTGCTGCAAAATGTGGTTTATATTCCAGTTTGCTTTTTGCAATTCTTATTTGTAAGAAACCACTTTCAAATGCATTTTCAGTAAGGTTTTTCCATGCTGACTTTTCACTCTAAACAGCGATAGCAAAGTGAAGCCTCACTAAAGTGAAGGCTTAGTTTTGAAAGGTCTTAAATGAAAATTTGAACTCGTATCACACATTACTGAGGAGCAGGAAGGGTTGGTTTGTTTATATATTTACTAACTAGGGATCATTTTCTCTCCAGCACGCTTCAGTTTCCTACAAGGTCAGTTCTTCGGCGAACTAATTCTTCAGCATGGACAAGAACTGAATTATTGGAATAAAATATCAGTAGGGAAGAGTCAGGGTAAATTGTCCTTCCAGCTGCTTCTGCAGAAGTGCTCATAGCATGCTGAGCCCGGCAACCCACGTGAGACTTTCAGTCCAGCAAAGTCAGTGGGAGATCTGAGCAGTGGGGGTGAGGTGCAGGGTTTGGGGCATTCTCAGAGAAGTAGTGGAAAATCTGTCTATCTGTTACAACACGCTTTCGCCTGAGGTGAGTTACTTTTAATAGATGATTTTGTTTTGGGAAGCTTGAAGCGATGAGCTGGCACTGACACTTCTGATTTTACTTCAGGGAAGATGAGCTATACGTTCAGGGGGTTCTCTGCTTGCCAGAAGTGTGATTTCTTTTAACCAGAATACCAGTTGGCTAATGTAAATGTCCCAGTTGTCTAAGCCTCTAGGTATGCATTTAGAAAATAAATACATAACCCATCTGTGTCTTCACGGGGAAGCCTTTCAAATCTTCCCACCTTTTTTTCACAGCTTTTTTGAAGCGTTGTGAAGTCTAATCCAAAATCCAAGAGCATGACCAGGAGTGTTCTCCAAAACTGATGACAATCGATTCTGAGCTAGACCATGAAAGAAGGATGCGCTCTGACAGCACTTCTTAAATTTGTTTTTACTTTTAAATGAGAAATTGGCTTTCTGAGGTGCACCTGAGGAGGATAATACGCAGTAATGCAGTACTTCGTGCCATGGCTCACCCAGGCAACCACTTGTGATTAATTTATTCTCCTTGAGGTCTGAGTGTCTCCTCACTTTCCCAAGGAGCTTCCTATGACTCAAAAAACAACCATTGGAGGACATATCAGATCAACTGCTAGATACAGAACAGAAATCAAACTGCCTGCAAGGATTCCAGCTATTGATGTATCAGCATTACTCTTCTATGACAGCAGAAGAGTGCTTTCTTTTTATACAATTATATCAAGAATGAGTCAGTTAAAAAGTAGCAATCATATGGGTTTTATGAGTGTTAAAATAAAGTCAACAGCTCCTTTAGAAACCACCCCAGCTTCTGGGCAGACATCCATGAGATCTTTGGGACCTCTCTTTGGTTCTGGGTACCCCATGAAGAAACATCATTTACACTGAATTAATTAGCTGCCAGTTCACCCTAACATGAAGACTTGATATAGTGAGTCAAAACTACAGTGAAGTAATGCAATCAATAATGTTATTAAAATAACTTAGAGCAGAGTTACCAGCTACGCTGCCAACAGTACTCACAGCAAGTATCTCAGTACCTAAATGCCAGCGCCACAGATGACAGCCAAAAGCCAACTTGCTTTCAACCCACTCAGATGAGCTTTTCCAGAACAGCACAGGGGCAGGCATCCAGGGACAGCCCCAGCCTGGAAGAGGGTCAGCTCAGGTGGGATGGCAGCAAACTAGAGAGGAAAAGCAGCTTCCAAAAGCAAGTTCTTGGATTGGAATTCGGCACAAGAAAGCTCTTCTGGTACTGATGCAGCTAGAACGAGATGTTACCAGGACAGTTACACAGCGTGCACTGGAAAAAACTGTCTGGAAAAGATTAATCTGGTCTTGAAGGCCAGATGTGTGTTGGTTGGCTGTTCAGAAGCTAGAAACTCTGGCTCATTGCAAGGATTCCTTGATGCTGCAATGACAGTACAGCTCTGCTTGGCCTGAGTCTCCATGTTTAAAAACACACTTTAATGTCAGTATACTTACTACACATGGAAGTTTGAAAAGCTCGCATGTTCTAAGCCCCCTCATTGTACAAAGACCATAAAAATGTCCTAAGAGAGACAGACAGAACTGACAAGTGTTTTAATAACATGCTTGTGCTGTTCGTGATTTACACAAATAACACAAATATTTCCACCACTATTAGCCACATCTCCTGGAAACTACTGACAAGTTCACAGGAGGGGCAGATAATTGTGAAAGGTAATATTAATTTTTTCTGACACAACTAAGTACTGAATATGCAGGGCTTCTCTGTCTAGCTCTGTTCTGGTACTCTCTCCGTGCCCTTCTCTGGACTGACTGCAGCTGCCATCTCTCTAGCTTCTTCCTTGCTAGCTACTCTGCACAACGCTATTCTAACTAATGCAAGGAAACTGGTTTTGCAGATGAAGGTGAAAAGCAGCTGTGGTGAGAGTGACCTTGAAGTGGTAGCAGTCATGACTTCTAGGAAAGGATGCAGAAAAAAAACCCAAAACAAAACAAAGCAGTGGACTTTGAGGAGGCAGACTTTAGCTAACTCACAGCGATAGTATACACAAGACCAGAGGAACAAATCCAAGGCAGAAAGAACCTTTGGAGCTGGCAGTGCTCTAAGGAAGTTGTATGAAAGGCACAGTGACAAAAGATACAGTACAGAACTACTTGTGAGCTGCTCAGTACTGGGACAACTTAGCACAAGTACTAAGGGAAGAGAGTAAGGTATCAACTGGCTAAATAATGAGCTCTTCATTAGTTTCAGGAGTGCAGAGGAAGCACACAGAAAGTGGAAGTAGGTCATGTTACTAAGTATAAAAGAGCAGCGTGGAGGAACAATATTAAAAAGATGTAAGCAATGCAACAAGCAGTGGGCGTGAAGTGAATGCACCAGCAGCAACAGAAGGGCCAAAGGAAGAGGAGGGTTCCACCAGAAGATGTGGAGTGATGATGCTGAACATGTAAAAGTGTTTGTTACTTTTTTCCTTCAGTCTTTGCTCAGAGGTGCCTCATTTA
>JANHGB010043474.1:77904-92368 GCA_026283785.1 Coracopsis vasa | reverse complement strand
TGGGGGTCCAGTGGGAGCAGCTCCCCACTCCCGGGCCCTTTAAATCGGCACCCGCACGGAGGCGATGTCTCGGTGGAGTTTCATAAGGAAGCACATGACGAGGGCAGTTGGAAACCACAGCTCTGCGAGCACTGATTACAGCCTGCTGAGGAAAAGGAGATTTTTATCTTGCAGGAATTCAATTATGAGAAGCAAAAAAAAAAAGGAGAGAAGCAAAAAAAAAGGAGAGCTGCAGCGTGGCGGCTCGGTTCGCGGGCGCTCGCTGCACCTCGGGGGCTTCAACCTGACAAGAAAGGTGTGCGAGCATTACCTAAAGCATCGTGCTCGCTCCTGTGTGCGCGGTGGTGGCTGTTTTAAGAGGGGAGAAAAAAAATACCCACCCCCAAAGTCACCCTGCTGGCAGCTGAATGCAGCAGGGATGATGTCATTGGAACAGTTGGAGGAGAAAAGAGAAAAACAAGTCTGTGTGTGCTAATCCTGTTTGCTGCCCTAAAGGGAATGGAAAGCCGCCAAGGCGAGGAGTTCTGGGAAACCATATAAGGGTGCCAAACAAGCGCCGCCGCCAACACGGGGAACTGACATCTTTGTTCTCCCTAGCTCGGCAGCCGGCCAAAGGCCTCATTTCGGCGCTGCGGCATGATTACACTGGACATCTGCCAGCTGAGCGCTGAGCCCCTTTTCTTCTCCGTCAGCTTTTTGCCAAACATGTAACAGTTGCCATGGCAGTCACAAGTAAAGGGGAAAAAATAAATAATGAAAAAACCCGAAGCGCTCGCCCAGCGAGGGAGATAAAACAACAACAACAACAACAAGAAAGCGGGGGCACGCCTCGCTCCAGATGCGCCACATGTGCGCGTATAAAAAGCAAGCGAACCTATTAATCAAGGACTTTGGGGACGGGGGGGGGGCGAGCGGCACAGGCTGAAAGGTGACGTGAGGATAAAACAATAACTGCACACAGGCACACGCACGGCGCAGCGGCCGGGCAGGCGGTGGTGGGCTGACCCACTGCTCTCCTCCCCTGCCTGCCTGCCTGCCTGCCTGCGAAATTGCAGGCGAGAGGGATTTAAAATAGAACAACATGGTGGCACTTTCACTATTGCCTGCATGGCTTCTTTTTTTCCTTTCCTTCTCATGTTAAAGAAATAAAGAAGCTATTCTGAGGATGAGAAGGGCGTTATTTATAAGCTCTGCATAGCAGAGGGAAGCAGGCAACCCACATCTGGTTGTGCCTCAAGGTGGAAAATCCCATTTTGGCTCATGGTCCAGGTCAAATCATGTTGTTTCAAGTTGTGCCCTAAGGAGTTAACAACGACCGACTCGGTAGTCCCCTGTTTATAACGCATATTTCATTTAACTAGGCAAGTGCTGCCAGACCCCGATGGACAAACCTGCGCACATAATAGAAGAGGTGTGGTCCCCGCTCACTTTCTTTTTCCACCCAAGAGGCACAGGCCAGTTTCATTTTACAAAGCAGCTATGGACAAAAAGTTCACTGCCCAGTGAGCTGGAGTTCATCCCACTGTTTATAATCGGGTTCCTTCTCCGCACGCCCACCCTGCAGGCAACGGGACAGCAGCTGGGTGATGGCGGCCGTGTTCGCAGCCAGCTCGGCAGCCAGTATGGCCACCGTGTTTGCAGGCAAGGCTGCAGCGAAAGGACAGATAAGGCTGCCTAGGTTGGGATGCAGCACCCAACCCATCCCCAGGGCACCCTCCTCTTCAAACCCCTGGCAGGCTCCCACGTCTGCCCTGAGGAGCAGGGTCATTTATGGAGCACAGGGCATCACCGCGCCCTGAGGACATCCCCAAAGCGTGGGAGCTGCTGGAGCTAACCTGATCCCGCATCCCACAAGCAGTAGTGAGCAGCTGCAGTCACCCAAGGACCAGCCCAGCTCCAGCAAGCAGGCCCTGGGAAGGCAAACAGCCCCTAACAGTGCAGTGAGCAAGTTGGGTCTGGCCCCTGAGAGCCTGCAGTGGCTCCTCGGACGGCTCCACTGCAGCATCATGGGCACAGAGAAGTTGGCTGAAAAACATCCAACAAGAGCCAGGGTTTCAGGCCATATTGAAGGAGACTGGACTCCTGTCCTGCCTTGCTGCTGCCTTCCTGCATGGCCATAAGTCACTTACCTATGATTTGCTTCAGCTTCCCATTTGTAAAAAAGAGGAGTATTTTTTCTTACATATCTCAGAGATGGGCTGAGCGTCTTAAATCATTAATGCCTGTAAAGTGCTTTCATTTCCTCAGATGGAAGCTCTTACTGATGTGTGAAGTATTATTAGGATATTATTGCTAATAAACAAGGAAGGCAATTTTATTACTTGCTAGAGCTTACGTGGGGCAGGAGAATGCAGAGGGTGGGGAAGATGCTAATTTGTCCCACAGCCTCTTCAACAGCTCTCAAAGGTGACGCCCCTTACTGCCACTAAGCTCAAAGGCAGCATCTATGGAACATGGGGAGAACCCCACAGGGGTCCTGGTGGGCCCCCAGCAGTCCCCACAGGACCAGTGGTGGGAGCTCTGGGCCACCAGCAAGCAGAATTCTGCCCTGCAGCACTTTCCTTGCCTGCACCACGTATAGTGGGTGGCCCAAAGTGGGCAACCTGTGCAGAAGGGTATTGTGGCCTTTCTTTTGGAGCCAGACTCCTCCCTGGGGTGCACCTCAATGTCTAAAGCAAGGGCAGACATCAAGGCATCATACCCACCGGTACGAGCAAATGCCTTCCCCAAGTTTTGTAGAGAAACTGAGACACAGCTTCTGCTGAGCCAAGAAAAGCTCTTTTCCTACCTGGGGGTAGGGTGGGAGAGAGGCACCTCTGCAGAGTGATTCCTGCCCTTGCCCAGTGACTGCCGAGGCCCCTCAGGCACCTGGGATCTCCCACCCCAGAAGTGATGAGCCACTGGGGACTTTCCCAAGGTGACGCCAACCAGTGGGGAAACCATCAGCCACTGCCTCAGTGCTCGGGTGGGCTCCATGAGGCTCCATGCTGCAGCTCACGCCCCTCCAGGTGAGAGCCCTCTCCTGCACGGTTGCTGTTAACTGGAGGGTTGTACCTACCGAGAACTTTGCCAGCACATTTTCATGTATCAGAGCCTGGCTGTAAAAAGACAAATTTCGGGGAGGTGGATTAACGTTACTTGATTCTGGCCAAGTTAATAAAATATGGCCTGAGTTACTGCCAGGATACTTAATTCATTTTTATTCAAAGTGCTGGGTAATTTCCCAGAGGTTGGCTCAGCAGGAAGCAGAGTCAGCTCCGGCTTTGTCCGCTCCTGCATGTCACCTTCCTGGCCGGCGACAGTGGCTGTGTCCCCACAGGGCAGGGGAATTCCCCTCCAGCAACCAGGACATGCTGGTTGACTTCCATCTTAGCATGGACCAGGAGGGAGCTTGGGCTGCGGACACGTGCTTGCGCAGGCTGCCAGCTGCATGTGATGCTATGGATGGCACCAAAGGCGCCCTCCTCATGGCTGCCATTCGTGCAAGTTGGTCCAGGGTAGCTGGGGTAGCCACCAGCTCCATCAGCATTGAAAAGCATCAAACTTGTGACCCTAAAGCCAAGAGAAGCTGATCAGAGGTGTTCTGGCACTAGGGCATAGCAGTGGGGGTATTGCGGCCTCCCACAGCTCCTCCCTGCCCCATGGGGATGAAGGAAGGGCTCAGCATCTTTCCTCAAGGCTCCCTGCAGCAAGCTTGCCAGGCACTGTGCAGCTACATGGTTTAAAGGAAACCCTTTGAATCCTGCCACCTCACACTTCAGCTGAATGTTAGTGACATTTGCAAAGGTGTTTTTCTCCTTCTCCCTGGCATCCTCCAGCTGATTATTTCCCCCCTCGTTTCTAAGCTGAATTTAATTCCTTTACCCACCTGCATCGCAGAACTAATCATTGGAAGGCATAATGCTGCCTGGCACTAAAAAGCAGTGTACAGACACATTCCTGCATGTGCTCTGAATCATCATGAAGCTCCCGAGCTTTAAATGAGAAGCAGAACACGCTGCTTTCTAGATAGACAAACGAAACTTTACCCAGTCCTCTCTCTTCAGAAACAAGCTCTGAATCACGCAGAGGGCGAGGTGCCAGGAGCAGCTTTGCTCTCATCCTGGCTCCACCACTTACTTGCTGTGTGGCCTTCACTAAAACTCGGAGGGGGTAAATCCTGATCCTTCCTCCTCCTCTATGGCAGTTTAGAGGTGCCTCAGGGCTTCATGCACTGAGGGACAGAGGATGGAAATGCTTCCCATAAGCTGCGATACCACGCTCCCCATCAAAACATGACTCTTCCGCTTTCTCTGCCTTTCGCCCACCTCCCAGGTTTCCAGCAAAGGAGGATGCTCTCAGGGCCAGAGGATGCTGAGCAGCAGCAGCTGGGAGCCACAGAATGAAGTCTGTGAAGCTGCATATAACAGCTTTTGAGCTCAGAAGTGGAGATCATCCTTCTGCACTAATAAAAGCCCAGATTCCTTGGTAAATAGAGTACATTAGTATTTATTTTAGGAAGCTTGAAGTCATGATTTAGTACTGATAAAAGGGCTATTCTTACATGGCATTCGCTGAGCTTCTGCTAATACAATATTTCCTAACTTCAGACGTGGTAACCCAGTAAGCTCCATTACCACGCTAATACTATATAAAAATGATCCTTTATTATAAATCATACTGTACACCAAAAAGGATATAAATAGAGCCCCAGTGCGGCATTGGCATGCCTCATATTTCTCTTGGTTCACATTAAATGAGCCACTAAATTACAGTGTCCCTCTTTATAATATCATCCTCCAAAGCCAAGCATTCTGTGTGTTACACGGGGCTGCTGTAACAAGGGAAATTAGTACGGCTGGTTTAATTCAGCCAGGTCTGCCATGCATGTTATAGGAAAGAGTGTTAAAATGGGCCAGAATGAGCAATTTCATTGTCCTTTCAAAAAACCCCACCACTTGGAACGTGCGATTTGGGCGAGGCTTTGCTAAGCTCTGACCCACATCTTCTCTGGAGGGGAGAGGGCGAAAGAGAGGACATCCCACCTCATCCTGCTGCAGCTGCTCCAAGGGTATGTGGTCCTTGGATGCCCTCCGGGGAGCCTGGGGGCTGATTGAGCCTGATTGCCTTTGCTAACAGCATTGGAGTTATGGATGATTTTGGTTAAATACATACGCAGGCAGATTAAGGTCCTTGCTGAGTGACGCTGGCAATTATTTAACTTGCCTGAATCTCACCTGCAGAAATGGGGAAGTATTTTGCCCACAGGATTGATACCTTCCTGTTTGTGAAAGGAAGCTTCTCCCTGACAGCCAGTGCTACAGAAATGCACGGGTTATTGTTTGTCTGGCAAAATACAAATATAGCATTCAGACTGGGGGGATCCAGCTTTGACTGTCATCTCTAATGATGGTATCTAACTGCACCAAAGGAGAAAACCCTCCTACGGTTCTAGGAGCTGCACATGCCTTCAGGGACACATAAAGTAATTCAGGTCAGAAATGTAGGTTGTTTTATTTAGCAGACAAAGAGGTGGAGAAAGGAAAAAAGAAGAGGGAAATAGGAAACAGGCTGCTGTGAAAATACAGTCTCCATAAAGAGCTTTTCAGGATTGCCCCCCAAATTTAAAGTGAAATGGAGCTGTCTGGGTTTCAACATCTTCTCGCAGGCTTTGTTAGGTCCCAGCTCATGTCGGCAGGGGCCCAAGACAGTTCCCTGCAGGGCAGAGATCAGGGTTAGCACATGGAGTTTATGGCTGGATGTAAGCATGGGAGGGATCTTGGAGCAGCATCTTGACAAAAAGGGGCTACGAAACCCACACAGGAGCAGCAGCTGAACTGGGGGCATCCAGGGGCCCAGAAGTAGCATAAGGAGTTGGTGAGGAGTGAATCAGAACCACCCAAGTGTTCATTACCTGCAGAGCTGGAATGCCTCAAGGAAATGTTTGAGCCAAATTGTCTTTAGTGAGGAAATGTGTCCCCCTATGCACGTTCAGAGGCTGCAGGCTCTGTGGCCTGTAAGGATGCCTAGCAAAGCAAACTGTGCCATGAATAATCAATGTAAACTGAAGGTTTCTATTACCTTCAGTGCTCCACGACCATGTGAGATAATATAAAAATGGCAAGCAGCCTCCTGGAAGTGAAATAAAACCTCTACAGTGCAGCCCTTGGCATCATCCCCCCTCAGCAAAAATCCCAAAGCAAATTAGGGTTGTGCAAGCTGTGAAATACCCAGCCTTAGTGCTGAACTGAGGAAGCTGCCAGGACCATGGCTGGCTTCTTCCAAAAGTATCTGCCTCCTCTTGGCAGGGTAGGGTATAAATCCCCTCACATTTAACATGCAGTGAGGAGGTAAAAGGAGCAAACCCCAGCCAGGCATCTGCCTCCACCAGTGCTGCCAGGTGGAAGCCTGAGCACAGGGCAGGGCTAGGGCAGCTCCATCCCTTCCTTCCACCTCTCCCAAGAAGAGGAGCCTACTCGGAGGAGAAAGAAGCAGTCAGCCAGCACTGGCTGCTGCTGGTGGGCATGCTCAAGCACCCTTCCAGCCCAAGCCCACTTTAACTTGTGCATCCATGGCCGGTGGCTCCTTAGCAGATGCACAGACATGGCACACATGCACGTTGTCCAGAATAGCGCTGCCATCAGGCAGAGTTCCATTTGAGGAGCACTTGCAGGACAAGGGAGGAAAAGGTGCGACTGGGAGCAAAATCTCCAGCTTTCCATCTCTTGTCATCCCCCTTCTCAGCCCCTGAAGAAAGGCTCTCTAGTGCTGTGCCATCACAGAATCATTAATTTTGAGGCCTTGGGTTTAAATTTGGCCTTGCACAATAGATATGAAGGCAGGCACACATGAAGTAGGAATTGGCTCATAAGAGAAAGGCTGAAATCTGATGTCTTTAGTTGCTCCCAGGGCAGAACAGGGCATGACCTGCACAGCCTGGACCGCAGTCCACACTCCCTGAAAGCCTGGAGAGTTTTGGTTGGCCCATGACAGTGACAAAGGAGTGCACAGGAAAACCTGATGGTGTTTGGATGTCGTAATTCAATTCAAAACCATTTCTGTCATTCCAGAAACATTTAATACAGAAAGAAAGAAAAAGAGATGATGATGTGGCATTTATCACAAGGAGACAGTGATACGCTGCAATATGCCTGGGCAAAGGTTGCATTAAAGGATGGTGCTATCACTGTTAAGGTGGTGAGCTAGCATCTCTTACAAACCCAGTTTTTGTCTTTCCTCCTTAAAAATCTACATGTAAAAGCAAAAACTTAACTTCAACATTGATAAAGGAGGTCTGGTCCCAGGGTGGGGTTTTTGGTCAGATTTAAAGTAAATCAAATATAACACCTTAAAAATAGCAGCGCTCAGCAAAGCCCAAGGAGCCTCAGTGATTTCTTTTCTACTTTGTAACCAGAAAGACAAACAGCATAGAAAGGAGGAGCAGAGAGAGAGATTAAAACAGCTTTAATTTTAGGACGCGTCTCATCAAGAGATAGTATGTGACACCAAAAATGAGTCCAATTAAAGACGTTTATAACTTAAAGTTGTTTAATTAGCACCTTCAGAAGTTTCCTGATGCTTCCCTGCTAACTTCCCCTCTCCTGATGGGCATCCACACAATGGTCCTGTAGCGGGGAAGGTCAGGGCTGATCCAGCCATACCCCAAACCTGAATTTTAGTCCCTTGGGGGCATATCAACCTCCTGGCAAAGCCTTGGTGATGGGGGTCTTCACAGGCTTCTGGGAACACTGGAGGACTCTCACGACCTCTGATGTTGCAAGTGAACAAATGAGATGTGAGATCCACCCTACCCTAGCACCCCAGGCTAAGGCGCTTGCCCCACATGAGCACATGGTACCCCATGCTGGACCTGGCTTTCTCCTTCATCTTGTGTTTTCTGCTGGTGCCCCAGCATTGCTGTCAAGCATGAGACTGGCCTCAGCCTCTGCATCCCACATGCAGCACCTGTGCCACCCTGACCTATGTGCAGAGGGAGAGACAGAAGTCTTCCCCCATCCTCCCATCTATCTTACAGCCTGGAGAAGACAGAGTTAATGGGAGATGTCTCGTTAGGACGGGGCATTCTGCTTCCTGCTAAGAAACCCAACCCCAGAAGAGACCTTTCCCCAAGCCACTACCTGTGCTGGTGCCATAGATGCTCCCATAGACACAGGCTGGGGACAGTCAGCGGAACAAACCCTGCCCAGCTTCTGTGTTTCGGTTGCCATGGGAACATGCTCATCCCTGTCGGAGCAGTTTGGGGAGCACTGAAATTCAGGGAAACAACACGGAGAAACACAGGTCCATGGCACACTGCAGCAGTCACAAAGCAGAAAGCTTGGCTAACCCAGGAGGTGAAGCAGGTTTCGGAGGGTTTTGGCTCTGCCCCTGTAGGAGCCATAGCCAGCCAGGTACAGTGTGGCTTTTGGAGGTGGATCACCATGGCCCCCAAACCAGCAGTGGTTGCTCAGCACTGTGGGGCAGAAGCAACGTTGTGGGGACCTTGCACAGAGGAGTGACTGCAGACAGAAACCCATTTTTAAATGGAGTTTTTTTCTCCCAAGTCTTTTAGAGATGAGGAGGATTCAGGGATTTCACAGCACACATGAGATTTCCTCTGTCCTGGAAGAATAAAGTCGAGAGATAGCCCAATTTCAAGGAGCCTTTACTCTTCTTCCCCCCATCATTCCTAGATCTTTAGTGGAGTTCACCCAGAACATCTTTTTTGTTCACTTTGATTTACCAACAGCATAACATTTGAAGATGTACTTTCAGAACTAACACCTCATCCTATTGGCTGAATATCCATCTAAAATGGAGATGGATGGAATACAGATCAAACAACAGGCCCTACCCATTAGTCTCTTTCTAACAGCTTTTGGCTCTGTATATGCATTGCATCATGTATATAGGATTGTGTTCTGAGGTCCTAAAAATAATAAATAATAACTTAATTATTCATTATAAATTTCTGTTTATAGGCTGTACCTACACAAGATACGGTGCCAGGCCATTAGACTTCAAAGGCTCCGTGGAGCAGGCAACCTACGAAGGAGAAGTCAACATGATTTTTCCAGGAGCTCATTTCACTATAACAACAATAATAATCATGACCTTACATAGTGCCTTTGATCCAGATTGCCAAAGCACTTTGTTCTCTGATTGAGAAATCACACATAAGATAGGATTCAGTTTGCCCATCATTGGCACGGATTGGCAGGGTCAGTCTCCAACAATA
The DNA here is from genome assembly GCA_026283785.1 of Coracopsis vasa. NCBI lineage: Eukaryota > Metazoa > Chordata > Aves > Psittaciformes > Psittacidae > Coracopsis > Coracopsis vasa. The sequence continues at coordinate 83,151 of JANHGB010043474.1, read as the reverse complement.
CTCAGAAACTCAAGCAGTTTATCCATACAAAATCAAAGGGAAATGTTAAGTTTGGGGAAGGAAATGTATGATTACTTTGGAGAGGGTGGAGCTAATGGTCCCAATAATGTGAAAAGTGCTTTAGAATCTTAAATAGCACTGGGTAGCTAGGACATCCCTGCGTGTGGACCTGTAAGTAAAGTAACTCCAGTGTCAGAGAACAACAGTACTCCCCTAAGGGATCAGCATGCTCCCCCAGGCTGGGCCACCCATCCCACCATGTGACATTCAAAGTGACCTGCAGCATGGCTGGACCAAAGACATATCAGTAGAGGACATGAGGACAATGCCAGTAAGATGCTGGCCCTCCTGGCTGGAAAGCCTCTGTGAGTTCCACTTACAAGAAAGAGGCAAGGGAAGCTGGAAAAGATAATTCAAACTGAGGAGGAACCAACAAAACTGATCTAAATAAGGTAATAAGAGGATCTGCAGCACAATACTTAGGAACTGAAGATCTTTTTGACTACTACCGAGGTTCCAGATCTCCTGGAAGTTCATGGCTTACCTTGGAAATCACATTTGTGGCAATGTTGACCAATGAGAGTGGAGAGTTATGATGGCTTCTGACAACCAAGACCAGGATTGTTGTATAACCTCACTGCTTTGTATTTCCCTTACATTAATCCTCACACATTAATGAGAAATTAGCACAGCCTTGACTCAGAGGAGGGATATTAAGCAGGAAAACTTGAGAGATCGGGAGCGGCTTGGCTCTCAACAGAAAGGTAACCTCACAACCTCAGTAAGTCACAGGACAGACTAAACACTCTGGCGCTCCTGATAATCACATCATGACCAAGACAGCTCCTTTGATGGGTCCTTCTGCAATATAAATTAATTTACATCTGATCTTGGAAAACAAGGGACATTAGAGTGTTTTGACTGCCACAGTCACAGACAGTAAAAGCTGTGTCTGTCTTAGCAAGTAGAGCAGCACAAGAGCAGTGCTGGTCTGCTGTCGGTTTTACTTGTGACTGGTTCCAGCCTGGAGCTGCATCCTGAAGAGTCATAGGTTGGAGCAGCTCAGGTGCATACCTGCATCTCCTCTTCCATGCCCCAGTCCTCTTCCATGGTGTGGAAACCGCAATTATGTGGCACGACCAGGAGATCTTTCTCTTTAATCCAAACTAAAATGCCAGTGAGAGGCACCTTATGTGTCCAGATCCTGCCTCCCCAGCTCCAGCTTCACTTCTTTCCCTCCTAAAGCCGGGTTCCTCCATGGACCATCCTACTCTGGCTGCAAGGTTTAAACCTTCATGGGCAACCAGGGAGAAGGTTAGCAGTTTCTACAGTTTGCAGAGGAGAGCAAACACCCCAAGCCAGACTCACTGTGGCAAAGTGAAGCAAGTGAAGCAAAGCCTGTCTCAGCCATGCACTTCTGCAGATGTGGACCTTGGTTCTGGATCAGTGTGAACTCCTACAGCATACACAGCATCAAGAGCTGTGTCTTGTGACAGTGGGGCTTTCCTCTATCATTTGGCCTTAAATCCCTGTAAACATCAGTACAAATAGGAGCTATACTTTGGGTTTAAACCAGTCAAGCTGCATTGAAAAAAAACCCCTTTGCTGCAAGATTCAAGAGATTACCAGTCTGCAGGCTGAACAATAGCGCCTGTTTTGCCACACGCTGTTGTTCTCTTCTGGAAGTGGTTAACTTCAAGATGATGCAAATACTATTGTAAGCCCTTTGACTCTCTCTGCTGACAATCTTAGCATTCAGCTAATGTCCCTCTCCCACAAATCCACACTGCCTCTCAAAGAGCCAAGAGTGCTTGTTGTCCCCTGCCCAGCTGCCAAAACCCTCCAGCTGCCTCCTAATTACCCCTATAATGTGCTTCTGCATATGCAATACACAGTTCTGCAGCACACTGAAAATTTAAGGACAACTAAAATAAAGACATATCAAATTAAGTAGCACAAGGGGTACTGGAGCAACCACGTTGTTGATTTTCCTGTTTAATTCACTGATAACAGCTATTTTTGATCCAAAACTGCTGTACAATGAAGCGCCACACTTGAGCACAGCTGAATGTCAGGGATTCATTGTTTTAGGTCAGAAGAGACCATTATGGTCATCAAGTGTAACCTATTGCATAAGCGACCCAGGGTACCTCCCTCAGTCATTTCTGATGCTGGCCCATAACTTCTGTTTGAGCTGCCATACATCTGTTAGAAAGTCACCTAGTCTCAGCTTAAAGACTGCAAGGTCTGAAGTGTCTACCAGGATGTTAGAAAAGCCTTTTCTTTGGTTAGTTACCCTCATATAACAAGTGCACCCTTTTTTCTCTTGTGCATTTGGCTTTCCTCTGCTTCTAGTCACTGAATTGCACAATAGTGGGTTTTTTTGCAAATGGAAGTTCCCAGTCAGAAATCTCTTTCCTACTGCAGCACTTTTATGCTGTTATCAAGCTGCCTTATGATTCCTAAATTACGTGAAATAGATCAGTCCCCTGTAGCATCCCATCACAGGGAACGCTATGTGGCTCTTGTACATTCCCCTCTGAATGCTGTCATTTAGCCAAGCTTACCTTGGAGCGTGGAGGCCTTTGCATAAAGCAAAAGTTCTTTATCAAACGTCCTCAGACAATCAGAGTAGATGAGACAGTGCCCTCAGTACTTGACTGCCCTCGGTAATGGGGTGCTCTTGTATGCAAACAGAGAAGAAATGTCCATGCCACTCAAAGGTCTGGCCATCCTCTAATTGTTTTGCCCCAGCTTTTCTGGAGGGTGGTGCAGGGTGGCTGGATGAATGGGGACAGCCACCTCACCGGTGGGAAGTGGAAGAAAGCAGTTTGACTCTATGGGTCACAGGTCCTGCTTGCCTCCAGCTATTACTAATAGACACACTGTGGGCATTGTGCTCCTTCCTGCTGTCCTCCCTGACAGCACAAGGGTCCACCTGCCTGCCTGAAAGGTGATGGCTCTTACCAGTTGCTTTTCCACTTTATTGCACAAAAGCAGGCCGTCTGCATGCAGCTCCCAGTATATCCAGAAACACCTCAGGAGCAGGTTTTTTTCACATGTTTATTTGGTTTGGGCACATCTGACCCTAGAGCCATGCACAGTGTGGAGTGTGTGAAGAAACATGCAAAGATGGTAATTAGCTGCAGAACAAAAAGCCAAAGCAATGGCTGCAGGAATGGTTGAAGGGGCTGGACATCAGGTTGGTCAGGCATCTGAGAGAAAGGTTTCCATTTGCCAGGCCTGTTCACCCACCCCTATTTGTAATGCTCTCTGGTTTCCATGAGTCTTCTGTCAAACCTGAAAATGCAGAATGACACCCATGGATAAAGTGGGAAACTTGAGTTTCCATACTTAGAGACCCATGGATAAACACCAAGTGGCAGGTACGGTATCGCTGACTCAGCAGCACTTGCCTGTTTGTGCTCATATTGCTACAGGACATCATTAGAAGAAGCCAAGATATTTTGTATTCATGGCTTTTTAACCTCTTCCTTCCCAAAACAGTGTTTGTATTTATTTTGGTACCTTGAATGTTTTGAAGAGAGGATTGATTTAGATTCACTAAAGCATTTTTTTCCTCTTAATCCCATTAAGTCAGTCTCTAATTCTTTCCAGGGCTCCCTTCTGCGGAGCTATTTCCTCTTGGAATCATTTACTTTCTGTGGACTGGGGGAATTAATGAGGCAGATGCCGCTCTCATTCTCATCACTGTAAGCCCAAAACAACTTCAGCAGTTTCCTGGCAGCAATCTAGATTTTACTGGTGTAAATGAGGTCAGAATTTGGCTCAGTGTGCTTACTTTTGCGAGGAGACAAAGAGATTGCCGAAACCAAGGAGTCTTGTGCAGGATGGGAAAGTCCAGTTGGAAGCGGGTGAAGTCCACAGTTTCATTGAAAGGCTGAGTTTCTGCATTTCCCCATTGAGAGGTTTTTCTGAGCCCCACAGCTATTCACGGAGAACCCAGAGGGCTGGTACACAAACACTCAGGGACACAAGTCCAAGGACAAAGACATTCAGGGGTGTCGGCGTTGTCTACAGGAACAATTGCAACAGCACAAACATAAGCCGTGCCAATGCAAAAATGGAGGTGAAGAAACACAAGGAAAGATCGGCTGGCTCAGTCAGTCTCCAAGGGCCCCAGGGAAGGAGAAAACAAACAGAAAATTGAGATACATGCAAATGGCTAAGGGTTGGCATCAAAGGTCGGCACATATTATGATGGATGCAACCAAGAAATAACACGTAAAGGAAACGTAACTAGCACAGGGGAGGAAGGGGAGCAGGGAGGGATTCTGGCAACAGACTGGTGTCAGAGGAAGGCTGAGGAAAGCATCAGCACCACAGTGGTGCCCTGTTCTTGGGCTGGCCCAGGCTGGGACCCTCTGGGAAATCTCAGGAGCAGCATGGGGGAGCATGGTTCCTGACAGAGGGGCACCCTGCCTGGCTGTGTAAAGGGGAAACAAGAGGAGGGAGGCAGCTACGGTCCCTCAGCTCAATTTCAGTTCCTGGAAATGCACTGGAACAAATAATTAAACAAACTAATCATCGGCACCTAGGAAACAACCAAGAGAAAAGGAACAGCCAGCGCTGATTTGCCAGGGGCAAATCATGTCAAATTGACCTAATTTCATCCTGCGACAGAGCTTGTGGATAGAAACAAAGCAGGAAACGTCTTGTGACCTGACTTTGGAAAGGCCTTTGGTACCGTCTCACTTCATGTTACAAACTGAGGACACGAGCCCTAGAAAAATGACCTTAAAAAAGGGGTGCAAAGCCAGTTGAAAGACTGTACTCAGAAAGAGGGTGTCTTTGTTAAAATACAAGGAAGGGTTGGGTAGGGTTCAACAGAGGTCCAGCCACTGGATGATCAAATAGTGAGCATCCTTATCAGATATGCAGATGACACCAAGCTGAGATGAGCAGTAAGGACATGAGAGAAGAGGATTAGAATCAAAAATCACCCTGACATGTTAGAGAAAAGGTCTGAAATTCAGGATGTAATTCAATAAGGAGAGAAGCAAAGTTGCGCACAGAGGTGGGTATAATCAGCTGCACAGGGACAAAATGAGAGACAGACGATTAGGCAGATGTGGAACAGTGCAGCAACTCGGGAACCTGACATGAATAAAAAGTGCCATTCTGTCACACACAGCACAGTCACCATACCCTGTAAAATACATGGCTGATCCTTCTGCATTACCCAGTGCTACTATGATCTTTATTCAGCTCAGGAGAGTCTAGAAA
>JANHGB010043474.1:46133-62995 GCA_026283785.1 Coracopsis vasa | reverse complement strand
GGCACAGGCTGAGAGGGCTCTTCTGGACACAAGGCTCCCCAGCTGAAGTGTACAAGCACATCACTGTGACTAATCTGGATCCTTCCAGAAGATTCAGGTGCGGCTAGTTCGTGAGCTGGAGAAGAAATTCAGTGGGAAGCATGTGGTGTTTATTGCTCAGGTAAAACACTTAGAATTATAAAAATGTTTATTTGAAGGGATCCCTGGGCCAACATTAGATCAGATCAGCCATTGTTTTGTCTAGCTGAGTCTTGAAAACATCCAAGGCTGGAGGTTCCACAGCCTCTCTGGGTAACCTGTTACGGTGCTGTGCTACCCTTTCTGTCTTGTCTATTCAAAGTAGTAATGATACCATGTATATTTTTGTACCAGCAGGAAATGTAATGAATGTCATTCAGTGCATGTAAGCTAAAATGCTTCAGCTAGCAGCCAAGGCTTTGTAAACTTGGTGAGATGCAAAACTTTTTGAAGAAGGATATAACTTTCTTGTTCCGGCCTCTCTTACTCCTTCAGAAGCTTGAGAAGCAAAGCTTTAAAAGGGAACAAATTTTAGTAGGAGCTATACTACACTTTCATAATCTGAGTACTTAAAATTCAGGTTAATAGAGGAGTTAAAACCTGACAAGTTTTGAATTTATTGAAGGAGCTAAGCCATGAGAAGGTGATAGAGGGCTTTCTGGGCAGTACTAAGGGGTGGACAGACTGGAGAGATCTCTGTGGTGTGGACAGTTAGTTGTTACACTGAAGCTCTTTTTAGCAAAAATTCTTGGTTAAATAATTTTAAGAGCCACCTCTCCATTCTCAAGCTGCTTGGTGTTTCTCTTTACTCTGCAGTTTCAAACTTTGTAAACTTTGATCAGCAGTTTGATCACAGTGTGGCAGGGATTTGGGGGCAGAAACAAGAACCTGCTCGCACTTCTTTATTCAAAGCATATATCCCACAATATCAATGACTGGTTTCTATAAAAAACGGGTAACACTTCCAGATAAAATGCTTTCTATGTTTTGACATTTTGGTTTTAGTTAAAGCAAAATTAAATTTCTCAAAAGAAGGGGTTTGGAAAGACTATCTTACTGCTTACAATTTGGGAAAAAAAACAAACCCAACATTCCTGCATCTGCTTCTGAGAGTAGACGTCACTTGTCCTTCACTTCCTGCACAGACAGTAATAGTGGGGTGAGCCATCTCGTTATTGCAGCCATGAATAGCCCAGAATGGAAAAATCAACATCTGAAACTGGGTGAGCTTTTGATGCTAGCTCCATATGACAGCTTTAACAAGACTCCCACCCCTGGTGAGTCACTAACCCTCACTGCAAACCCCCAGCCAGAGCAGGAAGCACGAGCATGTGTTGTACACAAAGCCCTCTGGCAGGGAGAAGTTTTCAGCTGAGTTTGTGTGACGATGCATCTGACTCTGCCACATCCCATCCTCACTGTGGCCTGCAGCACATCTGCAGCTTACTCAAAGCATCTGCTGGGGCTCCTGGAAAAATGTCCTTGCACTTCCTGGTGGCTTGGGATTTCCTCAAACACCAAGGACACTTGAAATGGAGCAATCAAGCACTCTTTAGTATCAAGTAGGAGCGGGCAGGCTGTGACAAGATGTTGGGGTCAGTTAATCCAGTGCTTGGCAAAGTCCCTTGGCTCTGTGAGAATAGTGTGATTAATGCACTTTTCTGATTAAATCAGTGGTTATTAACCAAAAGGCACATTTAGTGGGTAAGGGTGGGAGAGTCTCAGCTTCCTGGCTCATATGGGAAGAAAAAATTACCCCCATAAATTCAGACTTTGCAACAAAAGGACGTCTTTTGTGAAAAGGAGTTAGATATCATCAGGGAAAGCAGCTCACCCCTCACACACCTTGTTTGGTTATTGGCTGAGGCAGGAGTGCTCTGTGCTGCTGAACGTGAGGTGCTGGTGAAGTGTGGGTGACAGACATGAGGGGAGGGATGTGGCCAAGCCAACCCAAGAGCCAGCAGCAGGGCCCTGCTGGGCAGATGAGAGATAAGGGCCCTCACCCAGCACAGCCTCAGCAGAGTTGCTGGCACAAAGAGACTGGGTCTGCCCACCCTCATGTTGCCAGGATGAGCCCCGCAGAGCACGGCTATTATTTGCTTTAGAGGATGCATTTTTGGCACCCAGTGTACAATATGTTGCTGTCACCCTCGTGACAACTCCATAATCTCTTTCCTTCCCTTCCAGTGTTATTGTCCCAGTTTCCAAGGAGCAGACAAGAAGGATTTGCTCTTCTGGAGTGGAATAATTCCTCACCAGGAAAGAAATGAGTAGAGACAGAGGCGGGAAATTCTTCACTTGTCTATTTTTATTTACAGTGTAATTCCTGTTATTACCTTGAACAAAAATAGCACAACAGCAAGGCAAAAGCCAAGTTTCCTTTGCCTTTCTGCGGGAGCCCATTGACACCAGCCCTCAGCCACAGCCCCCTTCCACCAACAACTTACACTTACAGCTCCAGGCAAGTCCTATCTGCACCTCAGGGTCCTGGAACAGCTTGTAGAATCCGGCCAGCATTGGTGCTGTAGGCAGTGAGAAGATCCCGACGGTGCATGCTGTCCCTGCAGTCCCCCCTCCAGGCTGTTATGAGTTAAACCAGCTGGGTTTAATATTCACCAGCAGAAGCAAACATGCACTGAAAGCCCTGTCAAAAAGTAACACAAACTGTACTAGAGTACTGCTGAAAAATGACACAAAAAGAGGCAGAAATGTAGTGCTACCTCCACAAGTAGCAGCCTCCATGTTGAGAGGCTTTCAGGTTTCCAGCAAGGTTACACTGCGCCCGCAGTGACATTGAGGGGAGAGCAAGTGGCCGCTCCTGAGTTATCATCAGATGAGTTACCATCTTTCGGATGGGGCAAAATCACAGGGTGCTTTTAAGTGCTTCTCCTTTAAAAAGCAGTTGGCGGTTTTCACAGCAAACCTGGGATTTGGACATCATCTTCAAATCCATCATGTTTTATCTTCAGAAAAAAAGCAGAATCTGCCTTTTACAAAGCCAAGGAGCTGCCAACTGCTTCTCACTTCCTCCCCAGCAAGGACGTACACGAAGGACAAGATTTTCAAAGCACCTCCTGAGATTAAGCACCCATGCCCTGTTGACCATCAATGCGACAAGCGCACCCAAGTCCCTTAAGCTCCTCTGAAAATCTCATCCTTTGATGTCATTTCAAAGGCTTCAAAGCTAAGGTTTGTCTCTTTGAGGAGGGAAGAAAAGGAAGAGTGTGGAAGCATTAAAGCAACTCATCTTAAAGCCCTTTGCCTAGTTCTGCCAGGGTGGAGAGCATCGCCAGGGAGCATGGGGTAGCTCACCAAGGTGGGAGCCTTCCCTGGCTGACCCTGCAGCTGGGATGCTTGTAACTACCCTTTCCCAGGGAAGAAAGGGATGAGACTAAGGAAGACAGTGGCAGAGCCAGAACCTTGGCCTGGGGTTTGAAGGATCTGTTGCAAGGGAGTGGTATCTCCTACCCAAGGAGACCAAAGTGCTCAACAGCCTGAGGGCAAACATCACCTGTGCTCACCCCTGCCTTATGGCCCTTATTGCGAGGCAGCAGAGGCACAGGCAGCATATGTGCCCTGCTCATGGTTGGAGGTAGGACCTGCTTCACCCAGCTTTGCTTCATGCATAAGACCTTTCCTCCATGCACATCTCCCCACCTTTCCCACATGTGTTTTCCTCGACACCAAACAGAAAATCCTCTTTGAAACATTTCAGTCTCCGAGATAGGAAGCTCCTGCTACAAGCTTTATGAAAATATGCAGCTGGACAGGGTCTCTACAAATCCTCCTTCGAAGGGAAAGAATTATTATATCTATCTCTTGGGCATCAGAGAATTCAGTCTTCAGCCCGTGGCCTGCTCTTATATGGAATTGCTGGGGTTTAATACATGCAAACTGTAAAGTTTTTTCCTATGATTATGGTATCCATAGGAGTGCTAGTCTGAGTAGATTCTCGGAGCGCTCGTTTTCTTCAGTACTACGAGAATTCAGTCAAAGTCAGCTCCCAGTACCGTGAGAACCATACAAATCCACGGGAAAAAAAACAGTCTTAAACAGACTCTTTCCTCCAAAACAGGCAACCAAAATGAAAAGTTGTGTTTTGTGGTTTGCCCAGGGAGAGGAGAGATGGAGGAGCTGGGCGCGGGGAGGGAGTCCTTTGTCAATTTTGCCTCTGCAAATGTGATAGGCTGAACCAGAACCTGGCCACGCTCTCTCCTTTTCACTCATTAGAAACACTTCCCTGCTGTTACTTGCTTTAATCTGGACAGCAGAGCAGCTCTCCAGCCATGCGCAGTGGCTCGTTCGTGCCCTGTGGAGCCGGGAGGCTGGCCCCAGGCAGCAGAGCCGTGCTCGGGGAAGGCAGCAGCAGCCGCCTCAAGTTCATCCTCTGACCTCCCATCCTACCCCTCGCAATGATGTCACTTTTGCGAAGCACAAAGCAGGCGCCTGTTTCTGTTTCCATTGCAGTATCACCACCGGCGACGATAAGGATGATTTATTTTGATTACAGTACCCAGGCACTCCAGTCAAACAGGCAGGCCCCCCACGTGCCAGATACAAGGCAAAACAAGGAACTCTGAAGGTCACCTCCTCCCCACTGAACTTGCCGTCTGGGAGAGAGCTGGTGCAAATACCTTAGCAATGTAAATACCATCCTACGGTTTACTTATGACCCCGATGAATCAAGAGGGGCCCCTTGTTTACCTTACAAAAACTTCCCGAAATAGCACAGCAAACAGAAATGTTGCTTGTGCCTCCGGGACCCACTTCTGGAGAGGGGCAGCAAGGGAAGCCCCCAGGGGCAGCTCTGCCCCATTGCCACCCCTGCAAAAGGTGCTGTACTGCAGTGAGGCTCTGGCTGCTCCCTCCTTCCTCCACCAGCTCCCTGGGGCTGTGCTTCACCCACAGCTTTTATGTATCCCCAGGGTCAACAGAGGGAGGGAGGGAGGGAAAAAAGCCTGTTTGAGGAAACAGGGATTAGCCAGCACCACTGCTTGCTCTGCTGTGTTTTACTGGCCCCCATGTAGACACCACCGACATGTCACAGCTCCCACGGCCCCATGGCAGAGATGCCGTGTGTCCCCCATGAGCAGGGATGTGTGGTTCTCTTTGCTGCTATGGCTCACAAAATGACTTTTTGGCTCAGAAATCCCACCCAAGCCAGTGAAAGGGCTCACATCACCAGATAGGGTTCACACCTCTGGGAGCGAGCGGGGCAGCAGGGAAAGGGAGCAAGGGGCTAGGTGGGGATGAATGGGTATATTGTTTCTGCCTGCCTGCCTGCGTGCAGTTTTATTAAGTGCAAAATCTTTCATAAGATATTAGAGCTGGTCGACATTTCTCAGCCAACACTTTTTTAAAACAAATTCAGCTAAAAGTTGCTTTCAGAAAACCTTGTGGTTGGAATAAAAAGGTGCCAACTTTATAATTTTTTTCTATTTTCACAGAAAAAGTTGGGTTTTTTTGTTTTGGGGTTTCTTTTGTTTTGACGGGTTGGGGGTTGGTTTACTTTGATTTGGGTTTTTTTTTTCCTTCTCCATTACTTCCACTCAAAAAAGAAGAAAATAAAACTGTTTGTTATAGGGCAGTAGGGTTTGGGTGAATGTTGACAACCATTCAATAATACTTTACTCAGCATGACTTGTTTTTGTGAAAATCCTGAGCTGCTTTCAAACTCTTCAAGCAGCACTAAAAATAAAAACCAGGTGTCACTTCTTAGCAAGAACAGGGATCTGGACCCAAATGTTGCCAAAGTCTGGGGGGTTGATTTGTGTCCTTCTCCAGCACTATCCGTACCCAACGGTTATATGGCCAGAGCTAAGCCAGGCAGGAGGAGTACATACCTCAAGCCACAGCACACCAGGAGGAGAGCATGGCAGCAGCCGTGTCTGAAGAGAGATGGGGACCATTGAGAGGAGGTGGTGGCAGAGGGAAGGTGTTTCTGGCAGCAGAGGCTGAGGAGGTGGGAAGGAAGGAGCGTGGAGAAGCATGGGGAGAAAGCGCCCAGTGCCCCATCTCTGCACCGCTGCATGCTGGTGGTGTGTGTGTTGGTCCACCAGCGCTGCCAGACCCCATCCCCTGGCTAATGGTGGGGACAGGCAGCACCAGCATGGGTCAGCAGGACTTAAGTGCAATGCAAAGGCCACAGAGAGTGTGAAAGGCATAGCTGGAAATCTCTGCATGGCTAGCACTGAGTCAGTACCACTCCCTCCTTCAGTTCCTTGCTTAGGCAGCTGTTCCCAGGGCTCCAAAAACAAAAGGCGTGAGAAGAGAGGGAGGCTCAGGAAAAACACAAGCTACAGCTATACAGTGTGACTGTCATAAACAGCTAACTTAAGGATATTAATGCAACTCTTGTTGTGGGCATCGTAATGGCACGCTGGCTGCATCCATTATGTATGGAAACAGAAATCTGCTGATTCAGCTGTGAGGGCTTTTGAAGTGATGGCAGCTGAATTTGCACCGAGCCTTCGTCTGTCAATTCATCCTTTTAACTGAACAGGCACGTTTTTAGCAAGCCGCCACTTCTCCAGCCTGACAAATGCTTTCTAAGACATCCCTTCTCTTTCAGCTGTTTGTCACCCAGTCATGCTCTTTCAGGTATAGACGTTTGCTTTCCCCCACAGCAGAGCACTCCCTCTCCAGCCCATCTGGCTGTGCAGCATCACACTGCAGAAACTCTTATACAGCACCAGAAGAAAACAGCTGGGGAAAGGTTACCGTGTCACATGCCCTCCTCCACAGATGCTATAATCTGATGTGCTCAGCTCTCAGTATCCAGCGTAATGAGGGCAGAGAAAGAAAAGCAAAACAAATAATACAAAATACATGCAAGCAAGGCCCCAGGAATGCAGTGCTTTAATTCCTTTACCTTTAAAAAAACAAGTCTAAGATGCAGTATGAGGCTATAAATAAAAAGGAAAAAACCATTGTGCATTATACTTCATAAGAGCTCTGAAAGAGTTCTGTTTTTTTTCAACACGGCATTTTAAAAATCTAATCTGCAGCCCACAGATAATCAAAAGCTGACTGTAAAAAAGTCTTCTTTTGAATGACAGCTTGAAAAGTTCATGCACATTTCTCATAACAAATCCCCTAATTATCATTTCCATCAATAGACTGCTAACACATATTCCGGGCACTACAGGCAGGATCAAAAACCCAAGCAGGAAGTACCAGAGTAAGAGCACTTATCATTCAGATGATAAAAAGACCAAACTCTAAGCAGTGTTAGAAAAGGCCAGTGGTCAGCTCAGATGAGGATGGGATTTCTGTCTACCCATCAAGACTGCCTATTGTTGCCAATGCTACACGTCATGATAACACAGAGTTTGTAGAAGTGGCCCTCAAACTCATGTTTCACAGCTTAAAACAAGCTGTAATTAGCAGCAGCGAGGGCCTGCTGTATGGCAGAGCCTGTGTGGGGGGACTCACACTCACTGCTTGGCATGGACAACTGAACCTGGCCTGAGCTCTCCCTGGCAATTCCTGTATGCCTAATGGGATGTGTGAACATAGCCCTAAAATAAACTGCATTTGCACCACCACCCACATACACACACACACTCAATGAGAAGCCCACCCAATGTGCTGTGTATAGGGAATAGCTGTTGGCAGCTTCTCTCCAGAAGTGGAGCTTTAGGAGGTGCGCAGCTTGAATTTCAGGAGCACATGGTCCAGACAGTCATTAAGACAGTCACAGAATTTGGACCCAGACCTGATGAAGCCTTCAAGCACATCCAGGTTTCAGCCTGTGTTGCAATATGGAGTTTGGCTCTGCCCATCATTAAAACAATTACCTCCAAAGCACAGCGCTCTCCCCAAGACCAGATTTCCACCTCTTCCTTAAGCAAAGTTCATGAATTTGTATGTGGAAGAGGCAGGGTAGCCACTTCACAAAGGGATAGAGACCCAATTCAGATCTCTGGCTGAGGAAAAGGGAAGCATCACCTGGAACCCTCACTGCATCTTCATGTGCAGTTGCCTCTCCCAACTTGTCTGCAACCAGCAGCGGTAAAGCCCACCAGGATTCTCCCACCTCAGATCTAAACCCGAGCAGACCACAGCTGTCCATGAGGTCTTCCCAATCAGCTTCGTGTTGGTAGAAAAGCCCAGTTTGAACACACTGGGCTTTTCTACCCAGATGAACCAGACCACATCTTGAGGCATCTATGACCGATCAGAGGGAGAGGCTTAGAAAGGCCTACCCAAACGCTGCAGTTTCAGCTCACTGCTGGCCAAACACTGGTGACTCACTGGGGCTGAAGCACTGACAGCTGGGATTTGCCTCTTCCTCTGGCAGCTGTACCCTAACAGCCAAACACAGGCCAAGGGCACTGAGACAGAGAGCCCTGTAGACCCACTGAGCACAGGCAGTGCTGCAGGCAGATGCCAGCCAACAAGCCTTTAGGAGGAAGCAGAGGAGTCAGGTTATGGAGATGATGCTAAAAAGTGCAATTTTTGTCCCTTTGTCTCACAACAAAGGGACTCAAGCCTGAGCATGGCATTTTTTCTCTACCTTAATTCACTGTGACCATCTTCAGTGACCCTTGTGTTAGCACCACACAGGCAGACTGGTTTCCCAGCTTCTGCTGGCTGAGCCTGCAGCCAAAAGACAGTAACAGCAAAGCAGAAGATAGGAAAGGCTCTGAGGGGCTCCCAGGAATTTCTTCCCTCAGGATGCACGATGGCTCCCCTGGCCAGTGTGAGGTCAGACCTCCATGGTACCTGCAGACTCCGCAGGGCAAATGAAACCCTCTCTGAAGGGAGTTGAAGGGGGACACCTGGCACATCTCCTTCTGTTCCCCAGCACCCCTGCTCCCAGTCCACTGTCAGGAATTCACCCCTGCAACAGGCATGAGCCTTCCAGCTTCACAGGCCACACGACCCAGAAAGGCAAATGATGATTTAGAAGTAAAATATTTACTGAGCAAAGTGGGGTAAAGTGCAGCAAACTTTATGAAATCCATTATGAAACTGCATACGCAGATCTCATGTACCCAAAAGCCCTTTGGTATTCTTGTGACAGAGCAAATCCTAAAATGGAGGGATCTTCTAAACAAGTACCAGTGAGGCTTTGTCACTTGCAGCTACTCGGTCAGAAGGAACAGGCTGGTTCTCTCGGTGACCCATTTATTTTCTCTCTTCATGGCTGTGCATTTCTCATTTAGGAGATCAGTTTGCCTTTGCCAGATGGAGTCAAAGTCACCACTGTGAATCCAGTTTTTCTTTTCCTTGTTTCTTGGAAAGCACCAGTCAGTATCATGTCAAGAAAAACAGAGACAGAGGTTTGCTTAGGATCTATTTAAAGCAAAGCTCCAGTAATAACGCAGGGGCCAGCACTGATGTTTGTGACAAAACTGGGGCTACTGTTCATGAGAAGGGCAGCCAGCAAACATCCCACCTTTAACGCAAAGAAGCCATAACCGTGCACAATGCAAGCAAGAGAGATCTGCTCCAGCATCCCCACTATCCAGGTTGCTATTTGGATTCACTGGCTGTGTAGGAAAAAGTCCTGGAGCTGAGCCACTGCGAGCTGACATAAGGTCCTGTAGTGCAGCAGAGACACCCTGAGTGACCTGAGAAGAGGATCTTCTGCCTCTGATCATCAGACCTGGGGCAGTGGAAGATTGCTCTGACCCAGGAGAAAGCCTGGGCCTTGCAGGGGGTGACACAGCAGCATGGTCCCAGCACCTCCTCCTGTACCCTCCCTGGGTGCCAGGCAGCAGAAAGCAGATAGGGAGGCAGTGGTGGAGCAGACCAGGGGCTGCAGGAGGTGCTGTCCCTCCCGGGGGTCTCCTGCTGGGAAGCACAGGCACACACATCCCATGCATCTGGGAGCGCACACACACTCAGCCCAGCGAAAGGGCTAATAACACCTCCTTACATGAGAAGAGCATCATGAGGCTAATTTCATTAGCATCTATAAAACACTCTGACGCTCTATGGAGCACAAAGCGTTATTAAACATCCGTGCAGAGCAAAGCCAATAGTGCTTCGCGTTTGTTTATATAAGGTATTCTGCTGATACCGTACCCTTGGGAAACGGTAACAGCTATAGTTACATTGGGTATTTACTACCACCTCGGCTCAGTGCAGCAATACTGACCATACCTCTAAAAGCAATCTCAGAAATGTCTAGTCCGTGGGGAATCTTGCTCTGTCCCGCTTACAAGTATGCCAGTGCTTGCCTTTTCCTTCTGCAGCTCTTTTCTGTAAAAGAGACATTCATAACTTCGAGCTCCTTACCAGTGAACCTAATCCAGCAAGTATCCAAGACATTCAGGAAAGGAGACTTTCATAGCATTGGAATTTTTCCATGCCAGCACTTTTTTTATCCGAAGATAAATGGCTCTTACTTACAAGGCTAAAGGCTCTATTCTTTTCAAAATACTTCCCAGCTTCAAAGCAGCAATGGAAATTGGCTGTGCACCTGGCCAGCTGATCCAGCCTGGAGTCAGCCAAACAGCAAAAGGCATCTTTCTTTCCTGCAGCACTGAGTGGTGCTGTGCAATGGACAAGCAGGCTGGATTGCTGATGTAAACAGGCTAACACTTCATTAATCAGAATGTATTTAAGCAGGGCCTGGTCAGCACGGCACGCTGGATTTCCAAACCAGGGGCTGCTGCCTGGGACACCCCTGCTGAGTTGGATGCTGGGTCTCTCCTGCAGAGATTGCTTTTAGATTCCGAGCTACTGTACTGGGGAAAAGCCCCTCTGAGCCCTGTCCTCTACCCAGTTAACCTGAGCAGGCACTGAAGGACAGACCTCCGCAGTGATTTGGGAGCAGGCCAGACCAGAAAACAGCTAAAACAAACCCCCTCCACTCATGAACTCCACTCAGGCATGGGGCAGCACTCCTGCATATACTGGATGGAAGCTGATTTTATCATAGGGGTGACCTAGGACTCCAGCTAATGGAATACAATCATCTTTCTCATGAGACGAGTTTAGAAAACACCTTGTTGAAAGCAGTCTTTTCCAAATTGCTGCCAGCAGAGAGAAGCACAAAGCAGAGGAGGAAGAAGAGGGGACAAGCACACTGCTTGGGGGATCTGGGCACTGTACTTGGACACCTGCATGGAGCTTCATTTTTGCATGCAAAACAGCTTGCCTGAAGCCCTTAACAAGAGCCAAGAGTAGCTCCCAGCCCTTGACTGCCTCTCTGCAGGACTTGGGCTGTCCCAGCCAGAGATGTCTATTCTAAAGTCCTAGGATAACTTGGAGCTATCTGTGCCTTTATCCAAAGCCCTTCCTTCTGCAGCTCCCTAATGCCTGGGACCACCCATTTCTCCTTGCCTTGTTTATGAGCCCCTGTCTTCAGCAAGTCCCTCCGTGCCAGACTCCAGCCTCTGCCACCCCGTGGCTACTGGCCATTCAGCACTGAGACCATCTGCAGGAGGTTGCACAATGCTTGGCCACATTCAACTTGACCCAAGCCGGGGTTGTTGCTCTCACTTTCGAGAGCCACAGCCATAAAAAGAGACAGGATTTGCTGGCCAAGGAGAAGCCAGGCTCCCGAGGTCAATGGCTGCAGCTCTGTGCTGGGGGAGGATACGCAATGCCTAATGTGGAAATGTTTGTATTTGGAGCAATATATAGTTACATTTAGCCCCTAGCAGCTGCAGAGGCTGTTTACAGTAGCACACAGTCCTCAGCCTATTAGCTGAAGGCCTGACAGTGACCAGATGCGGAGAGGAACGACTGCGAAGCCTGCAGCCGTGTTTATCTCCTTGCCAAGATCCCAACAATACCTTGCCTAATAAGTCTGGCACAGAAATAATCATTTAAAGAGCTGAAAAACACAACATCCGCAGCCCATCTTTACAGCCAGAAGGGGAGTTTTGTGAGGCTTACAGTCTAATCTTTCACTGTCCCAAGTGCTTCCCTCCTACTTCACAAACAGTGGGTGATTTATTTCCTGAATGGCTGGATGCAAGCCTCCTGTATGTAGTTGCTCAACAAGGAGGCAGCACCTCTGCAGCCAAGCTTGGCCGCTTGCAGCAGCTGCACGGGGAGGCAGAAAGCAGCACCCTGCACCTGCAGTGCCAGTGGGCTCTTCTGTATAGGGGGATGTCTAATTCACAAGGGGCTTCCCTCCCGCCCTGCATCTCTTGATGCCAGGATGAGAGCTGGTCCCCAGGGCAGGCAGCCCTAACCCTGCCACTGAACCGCAGCATGCACACACGCACCGGTCTGCACACGTCTTGTGCTGGGGAAAGAACAGGCTGTACTGCCACAGCGTGTGCCCCAGCAGCACCCAGAGCTCCACAGATTACCCTTAACTTGCTAAATTAAAAGAAAAACTAAACAAAGCCGCTCATTACGTGCTTTCTGAGGGCCCAGGGAACCGTATCTTTGCTGGCAGCAGAACCAAACGTTGGATGAACATCAACACCAAGAAACATAAGTTGCGCTCCAGTGGTTCACATAGTTTGTGACCTTGGCTAGCAGATAAGCCCGCATAGTATGATCTTCTGTGTTTTGCAGGCTGCAGGTACCAGGTGTCGTTGAAGGTCAGCCTTGAGGAAAAGGCTCTCCCACAGTTGGGAGAAGGTTACAGAGAATGATTTTTATGCAACATAAGCTTGTCGATGATTAACAATTTTCTTTCGGTTAACCGCGAAGTTAATAGTTATTCAAAGCACTCCATTGTAATGGGAGTGGAGATGGGGAGACGTACTACATTAACCTTTAATCTTGGACTGTGTAATAAAAATTAAAATGGAATATGGCACATAAGTATGATTAATTCTGCTTGCAAAGGGAGAGGGTGTCAATGTATACTTTGGGAGGGAGTGTTTCCTTCTGACAGCGGAGTGCCCTGATGCAGGTAAGGATGTGCCACAGGAAGGCTGCACTCAGTGTTCATCCCTGTATTTTCTGCTTTTTTTCGAGCTCAAACCACATTCTGTTTTGACATCCACATTGTTACCTCTGCACCTCCCAAAAATCTCTAAACATTAAGGAGTGGATGGACTACTATTTTTAGTCATGGAGGGGAGAATGGAGAAAGAAGGGTGGCACTTGGCAACTTGAAACCATGGAAGAAGGCTACCATCAATGAAACATTTTTTAGCCTGTACCCACTCCAGTGCACAGCTCCAGGCACAAGGATGGAGGACTCCCAAAGAGCTTTGCATCTCTGAAGCTCCCCTTGCCTTGCCCCAGCTACCTCTCTAGCCACAGCCACAGTCTGAGCTTGGCACTAAACACAGCCAGTGCAGTTCCCCTGCCCAGGACCCACCGGTGCCTCTCAGCCTCTGCCTGTGCCACTCTGCTTTTCCTGAGCTCTGCAGACCTGCTGATGCACACAGGGCCATTACCACTTGCAGAGAGACTTGCTGAGGTCCATGCCATAGAGTTTATTTTCTGCTTGCTGCTCCATGGCAAACCTTCGAAGGCAAAGGAGAGCATGGCAGACAGGCCTGAGGGGCAAACTTTGTACTCACGGTATCCCCCAGCTCAGCGATGCTTGGATCTGGGTTTTGATGTGGGATTTGCAAAGCATTGTAATATCTGGGTCTGGATCCATCTTTTCTCTTTTTTCCTCCCTACTCCCCCAAGCCTGTCAAAAGTCTCTTGCCTGGTATCATTGGTGTTTTGACCTGAGCCACTCACAGTCAGCACAAAGGCTGAGGGACAGGGTTCCTCAAACTGAATCAGAACTGTTTTGAAGCTAGATTCTTCCTACAGTTCAGATACACCTGAGTGAGCCTGCCCACTTGCTTTCCCGAGGAGCCGCCACTTCCTTGTCCCAGCCAGAAGTGCAAGTGTAAAGCTAGTGCAAATGGCTGGCTGTTTTCATGAATACTTTCTCAGCTACGGGTGTTTCTGTGAACCATGCTAAATCTCCAGCTGTCTGTAAGTCAACATGCATTTCCCAATGCTTTCTGCATTCATTCAACAGCCATGCCAATATAATGTGTTCATTAAGAGAGAAATTGGCCAGCTGATGAGAGAGCACTGTAAGCAGCTCCGCAGGCTCACACTGGTTCCCCTGACAGCCAAGCAGCATGACCCCATGCACCAGCACACTCCCAGCCCCCTTGCAAGGCTGGGGTCTGCCCCTGCTCCTGAGAGCAGAAGGAAGAGGGGTGCCTATTCTCCTTATCGGATTGAGTCATATCGCATGCACACAGACTGCCAGCTCACAGACAAAGAGGAAACTAAACACCTCCATGGCATGCCAGCCGATGCTGGCACCTCTGCCTGCTTTTGTGCAGGGAGCCGCAGTGGGGCAGACGCAAGGATCCAGCCTCCACCCTGCTCTCCCTCTGCACAGGGGGTCTTTACTTCCCTCTTCCACCACCACCAGCGCTCAGCAGTTGCAAGACTCCGCTCTCATGTTCTCCTTCCCAGCACCAAGCCCTGCTTTGGTTTTGGTAAGCCCTGGCAGCCTAAGCCCTGGTGATCACAGCACAGCAGGCAGCTCCGAGCTGAGCTCATGGGGAGGGCAGAAGTGTTCTGTGCATGCAGGCAGCATGAGAGGCCCTCTGCTACCATAGCTCATGCCTAGCATCACCAATGGGCATCTCCTCAAGGTCTTTCAGTCCCAAGGCATCCTCCCAAGAGGTAGGGTCGACGGTCAGACAATGGTCAGGGCAGGCAGGAGGGCATGTCCCATTCAGGAGGGAGGCAGGTCAGAAAAGCCTGCGTCAGTTCAGGCTGCGACACTGCATGTTCAGTGTATTTTTCTTTGAGAAATGGATTTAAGAAAGAACGAAGTAATAAACATAAGGATATACCCAATGGCATATCTATAATGGCTCTGTAATTGCTGGGCTTTAGTGCACAGTTAATCTACAACCTGCCTAACTTGCCTCAAGGTAACCAAGAAGCAGTGGGAAATGGGTGCCATCCTCCTGCCTCCACACAAGCCCCTGCCTCCAAACATCATAAAGTTATAAAGAAAGAGTGGCCTGCAAAGGTCTGCAGGATGAGGCCTTTTATATTTTCCGAGGCCAAGGTGCATCCCGATATCAGGAGGTGTGTCACTGCTGGGCGATGCTGAGCTAGCAATGCCCCACAGAGTCACTCAGGGAAAGGGAGGCCCAGTCCACCACTTAGCCCAGATGTGGGACCAAATTTTGGCAGGACCCTATTGAAAAATGCTCCTTTGTGATTTTTTTTTCCAGTGAGAACCACACATCTGGGAGAAACTGCACTGCAGAGGAGACTGGGAATAGGAGCAGGCATAGAGGAGCCGGGTGATCTGGCTGACGACAGAACCAAAGGTCCAAGATGGTTTTCTGGAGAAAAAACAGGTCTCACATTTGCTCTGCATATGTGTAGAAATCACCTGGACGTGGTTTTCGAAGGGAAGATACGTAGGAGCATGCCACAAACAGAGGAAAAGAAGACAAGAGTGTTGCAGCTCCAAAAACTAGTGTGTTGTGAATTACTGCAAAGTCACACTTAGATTCAGGCATTAACCCCAGGCTGAATCAATAACTAGCTAGTAACTGTATCTAATAAAGCACAGTTGTGCTGCACTTACATCCTCATCTTCCCATGACTTCCCACTCCTTCCACTTCCATTTACTGGCAAGAACCTTACAAGAAGCTGTAAATTCACTGGAAAGGAAGGTACAGCAGCAAGACCAACACCGTGCACAAAGGGGTCTGTGTATAAAGCCTGTTCAGGCTTTCCTTCAGACCCTGGCGTGCTGAGGGGCAGAACTCAGTGCCCCCCACAATGTATCTGTGGGCACATGGAATTCATTCTCCCACACCACCGCACACAGCTGCTTCTGCACAAGTCTCTCCTACAGCCTCCCCACACCAGCTTTCTCTTCCCCACTCCCTCTGAAGTGTGCAGTTTTACATCACGAGGCATGCAACCATCCTCTCCAGTCTCCCCCTGTGCCCATACAGATGGATGTCCAGCCCAAATCTCTGGGAGCCCTTCCAGCCAGCACAACAGCAGGGTTGAGAGGTTAAGGGCACAGCTCCCTGCAGCAATGCTGAAGCAAACTACCTGTGTGCAGAGTCAGGCTGCCACAGGGCACTTGCTGCACCTGCTCTGTGGGCAGAGTGCTCAGCCTCCGAGGCTGTGAAACTGATGAGCTCTAAAAAACATGAGTCACTCACAAAAAATCCCATATCCTTCTCCAGTTCAAAGCGTTTCCTAGAACTGCGCCGGCTGCGAGGCCTTGGGGACACAACTGTTTCCTGACATTAAAAATCCCCCTCCTGGTCTCTCGCAGCACCTCCCAAAACACGGCGGTGCTTTGCTGCGTCTCTTGTGTCTAAAACGTTTCTCAGTAGAATATGGGTACTAACAAGGGAGGAAATGGGCAAAGGGGAGTAGCAGCAGCTGACAAGTTCGCCTGTTACAATGCAAAGTACGCGCTTTGCTCTTGGAGAGACAATGTCTGCCCTACGTAGATAAGCAGACAACTGAGGAAAAGGCAGGGCAAGCCAGATGCTTTGCATGCTTTCAGTCCATGAGGAGCAACACTGGCACCATCTGACCTTGAAACAGTGACTGAACTGAAACATGACACTGGGGCATCTTCAGAAAGAGGCGGGTTTTGCCTCCTCAGCCCAAGGCGGACTCCATCTCCCTGGCGGAGGAGAGCACAGAGCCAGAGATGCAGGAGTTTCCAGTAACGAGCCCAGAAAATAGGCCACGGGCAGCCTGGGCTGCGAGGAACAAAGGCGCTGGGCACACACGGTCCCTGAGCGGCAGCCGCTGGGAGCTGGATGCTAATAAAAGCATCCGAGCCTGACAAACGCTGCTGTCATTCCTACCTTTAGCTCTTCTTTTATCCAGAGATGGTTTTATATCAAATGTGGTGCTGGAATACCAGCACATTGCACATACATATCCTGAGAGGCTG
>JANHGB010043474.1:27815-42991 GCA_026283785.1 Coracopsis vasa | reverse complement strand
TGTGAGCTGCCTTTTAAGTACAAAGAGGTGAGCAGGATTTGGAGGGCTCAGGGAGGAAACTAGGTGCCTACGGAAAAATTTTACTCTTCCATCCTCTTCTCCTCTTCATCCCCTTTGATCAGCAAGCACCGCTAAGGACTTTTTCACTTCCAATTATGTATGGGATGAATTTTTATACTAAGGGTCGTATATACACACATGCACATGCGTGCATACGTGCACAGACACACACAGAATCACCATCACTATTCCTTATGAATTCAGCAAAGGCTGCAGTACCTCATGAATATAACACCTTAGTGCTCTTCCCTCTAGTCTCCTGTTATGACATCTTTTTAGTTTTACTTTATCTGTGTTTAGATCACATCTCTAGGACAAAGAACACATCCTTTATAGGCTTCAGTGATGTGTTTTTGGGATTAGAGACACTGAGTCTCTCCAAGAAGAGCATGCTACATTTTTGTGTTTTATGGTGGTTCCCTGGCAGTGAGAAGCTTTAAAAGCGAAGAACTAGAAGGACAAACCGTAGATCACCTTTAAATGGCAACATTTCAGTGCCTTTCACATGCTGCGCCATTGCCTTAGAAGGAGCTGCACAGCACAGACTCAAGCAGGGTAATACAGAGGAGAGCTCAGCAGTCAGGCCACCCCCTAAACCACATCCTGGGGAGCCAGAGTCACCCATTGTTGATGCCTGGATACAGCTCTGCACCAAAATCCTGCAGGCCAAGCAGCTGGGCATGGGATACCTCAGGAGATTCAGAGGCTTCCAGACCAACAGCCTCACACACCATGTTTTCATTTTATCCCCTGTTAGTGCATTTATTGCCCCATAGACCCCCTTTAGTCTCACTAGCTTTCCCCACCTGAAAAGTAACCTTCTCCTTTCTCAGTCTGACCAGCTTGCCTTGGGCATTACCCTTTTTATAGGCAAGTTAACAAAACAAGGTACAGTTGCCCTTATGCTGTCTCCACACCACCTGGGAGAGCCCCACTGGTGCTGTCTGCCCAGGCCAACAGAAATTCATCCTGGTTAGATAGGGACAGCCAAGATGGGGCCTTCTGTGTGACCAACAGACCTTCTAGGTCACAAGGAGCACATGCTGATATGCTGTGTCCCAGGCAGAACTGCAATGGCTGTGCTGGGGAGGTGAACCCCAAACCCTCCTTTGCCTACTGCCATGCTGCCACCCTGTCCTGCCATCAGCAGATCAGCTCTGCAGGGCCCCAGCGCTGCTTCTTCCAAGTGGGCGTCATTCATTTCCTCTCCATATCGCATTTACAGGCAGTATTCATCTTGTCATATCTTGCAGCATTTTCTCCATGGCAGGTTGCCGAGGATGATGCTGGGATGTTTATTTCACCCTTTTGTTAAGAAGGATGACAGGTTTTTGGATGAGCCTGCCATGGTCTGTAGGAGCCGAAAGCAGGAAAAAACAAGTTGGTCCAAAGTTGAGGGAAAGAGATACAGGCTGGGAACATTTCTGAGGCACCTGGACTTGCACCAGGAAGGGTTTGCTCCCTTGTGTCAGCACAGCTCCCTTTGCTGATAGTTTTGACACCGTTGCCTCCCACTTTGACAGCCTTGGCTTGCACATCAAATTGTTCTGCAGCCCCTATGCACACAGCTCTTTTAATATGATAGTATTGCTTAATGGAAGTCGTGGGGGCTTGGGTTAACTTGGGTGTCCTCAGTTGAAAGAGGAAAGAGGCATCCAGCAGCACTGACGAAATCTGCCTTAGATTTCAGAGTATTAACGGAGAAGGGCTGATGTCTCCTGGCACTGCATGGGTCTGACAGGATGCAGTAGCTTATCTAGAATGCAATGGCCTCCCCTGCTCTGGAGAGGGAGATTATGCTGCCTGGACATCACCTCTGCACTGGTCCTCCTCCTTCCCCCAGGCATGAAGCTCATGTTATCCTACTGTGCCTGGTGCTTTTCATTCCCATATTTCCTGGGATGAAGGGTACATTTTGAGCACAGCATCACGGTCAGCCCAACACTGACCTAAGACAGCATTATTGTTGAAAGCTATGGTCCTATCCTGCCTCTCACCTCTGCTCATACCTTTCTGCCACCCACGGCTTGTCAGCCTGAGGGCTCATGGAGCTGTGGGGTGAACTGCCTCTGTTCACCAACCCTCCTTCGGAGACCAAACCCTGCCCCACTAAGTCATTTATTTCCATGTGGACCAGCAAACGGCTCCAACACACGGCATGGCCACAGGGCAGCTCACACGGCGCTCTGGAACACATGAACCAGGGAAGATACAGGAACACAACACTCTGGTGATGGCAGTATGGTTTTAGGTGAGCTTGATGGTAGCCTGACACTGCAGCCTGAGGTCTGGACATGACAGTGGATGCTCTGCCGCTGCTGCAGTGGTACAGCCGCAGATCTGGGCAGTGCTTGGCCTTGCAAAGCACACTCCTGAAGTGTGATCAGTTTCCAGCAAAAAATACACTCTGCTGCATTTGCAGAAATTGTAAAAGGACGATTTTGATCCAGTTAAAGTGCTTAGACTTGATTTTACATTTCAGCTAGGTTTCCCAAGGGAACATGTCACAGAAGGTGCCAGGAAATGTTAAGATCAAGGAGATGGGAGGATGGAGAAGACCTGAGGATACAGCAGCAATAAGGTGGAAGACAACTGAAAGTTAGTGGGAGACAGGGACTTGGAAAGGATCTGAAGATACTAAGTGGTGAAGAAAGCCATAGGGGTTATTGTGGAAGATCTGGGATTGTTTCAGTAGGGTTGCAGAAGATAAAGGACACAAATCTGTAAGAAATAGGGCTTTTTTAAATTCCCTGGATTATGGAACCAGTGGCTTTTGAAATCTAGTTGTTTTGTACACGAACACACCAGATGAATCCAGCTACTGCCCCATACTGTGGGGAGCGGATTTATCATGTGAGCTCAGCTCTCTACCGAAAACAACTGATCCCCACCTATGAATAAGATGCCAGACCAAAGCCACAGATCCAAAATACCCTAAATCTGGGGAAACTGAAATCTGTAGCTGAGCCCTTCTCTAAACAATGCAAACATCAGGATTTCAGGCCAGCCAGCCAGCCAGCTATGGACACCGAATGAAGACTTTCCCAAGACACCAAGCTGCTCACCTGGCAGTGAGCTACACGTACAGCCCCACTCTCACACAGCTCATGTCAAACTGATAAGTGTTGCACTGCTCACCCCAGACCAGCCCTTGCAGCACAGTACAGGCTCTGCATCCCCACTCCACCCCTGCCTTGTCTTTCACTGTGCAGAAATACTGGGGTGAGGCTGCAGAAGCCTTACTACCAGTATAAAAAAGACAGGCAGGGCTTGCAAGGGGCTGGATTTCAGGATGTATGCAGTGGGCTGTCAAGTGAGATGTTAAAAGTATAGCAGGATTTAAATGTATTTAAATGTTTGAAAATCATTTTTGTCTGAGCAGTTGTGGTTAAGGACTCAGTAGGTTTGAGTAGCTCATTAACTGTGCCCTGTTCCCCAGTCATGGCACGAGCTGCTGGGACAGGCTGCTACCAGTAGCAGAGGGAGGGTCTCTGCTGGACGAGATTGCAGGCAGGGTGAAGCTGGGAGGGCTGCTTGCTGCTGGAAAACCTACCAGGAATGAGCAGCTCAAGATCTGCCTGAACTCATTGGCATCAGAGGGTAGGCATCCCTGATGCTCTGTGTATTGGGTCTCCTGCTGATTTCAGTGAAGTCAAGAAAAAAATCAGCTTCTTTTAACTCCCAAAGGCGCAGCAGAGTGCTGTGTGCTTCTGCAATACTCCATCAATGGGAGAAACACCCTGACACTGCTGCAAACAGCCACAAAGAGCCAATTTCCTTGTTCTTGCAGTGCGAGGAGGGTGTGAGCAGGTGTGAACTGCTACAGGCATTGGTGTGCATTACACACACTGTGGTAAACAGTTACGTGGTGTGCAGGGCCAGTGGAATCTCTGCCTCAACCCTTTAACCCAATTCTGGCTTCTTTGCTCAATGCCCTGTGCTCCCAGAGCAGGCAGGGATGGATTGCCCATCTCCAAGGGTGAGGCACCTGAGACAGAGGATGTGGAGCCTGGGCCATCATCCCAAATGATGTCTGCTGGGCACACAAATTGTGGCTCTTGGCATGTACAGCACTTGTGTCTTTCATCCTCAAAAGGCAACCCGAGCACCAAGGTGCCTCCCAATGGGTCGCCTAGCTCTTCCAGATGCAGGGAGAGGGGTAGAGTAGAGCTGCTCAAAGCAAATGTGGGGCTAAGACCTCCTGCCCTGCTCTAGTAAGGTGCACTGTAATATCACAGGTTTGGGGCTCTTTCTAAATTCAGGATTCTGAGAGCACAGTGCCTTGCTTGCCCTCCCTGTTTCTGGGCAGCCCTTTTGATCCCATCTGAGAGATACAGCTATTGCCAGGTTTGTAGTTTCTCCTAACAAGAACGCTATGGGTTCCTGTCCTGCCTAAGAAAAGAGTACTGGTTGATATAATTTTCACAACATGCTATAGTGCCTTTGGGCAGATTACAGTAAATTTACTGCACTTCTCAAAGACTGTTTCCTTAAGCGCAGCATGCTGTCTGCAGAGAGGTACTGACAGCTCCTGTGCCTTTTCTTCTCTCTACCAGCCAATTTGCAGTGTGAGAAAGATGAGATCTTAAAAATGGACAATTAGCATCCTTACTAATTACCCGTACTAAGCATCTCAATTAGAGTAGTGCCCGAGGGGGCCTTAACCAAAGCTGGATTCCTGTTGTGCCAGGCTTCATGCAATGCTGCTCCTGCCCCCAGAAGCACACAGGTGCTGCAAGGGGTTAGCTGAGACCTGCAGCGCTAACCTGACATGGGTTGGTTTTCAAAGAGGAAAACAGAAGAACCATGACCACCAGCTATCCCCTGGGAATCAGAACCAGCGTTATTACAACCCTTCTAGGAATCTACCTTCCACAAGCTCATCAGGTTCATTTTGGGTTTGCCCTCCATGATGTTTTGCTACTAAATGCCTTCGGAAAATACTCTGCATTATGTGAAGTGCATGCCCCAAGGTTTGGTCCCACTTTGCAGCTTTCCGCAGTGTTTTTCCTTCTCCCTTAACTGTCAATTAACTGATACTCCTGGGTTCGATATGAAGGTGATAAACACGCAGAGAAGATTCTCAGAGTCTGAATACATGAGCAGGGGGATAACTCTAAGTATCACCTCATTCTTCATGAGCAAAAGCTAGGCTGGAATGATACGATAGCACAGGTATTGTCAGCAGAGGATCTACAGTTAAAGTGAATGGAATTATGGGAAACTTGCAAATATCAGCTGAGATAAGAGCTAGGAACCATGCAAAGGAACAAGGCTTTGCAGCAAGAGTAGATTGGAAAGATGGGTAAGTGTTCTTGAAACTCAAGGAGGTAACAAAATATTAACGAATCAGCACCAACCAGCAACAAAGAAATCCATTATTTATAGGGAAGACAAATAATTATACATGCAAGGTCAAAGAAGACATTTGCACTGAAGTTTCTTAAGAGACAGGAGAGCAGAGAGTAATTGGCTGTCTAGACACAGCCCCTGCTCAAGCACTGAAATCCCATGATTTGGGTGAGCAGGAACAGCTTGGTAACGTTGGCTAAACACAGATACTTCATGAAGAGAGCTCAAAGAGGACAGCAGGGGGGATGCACAGCCACAAAGGAGGTGGGTCTTGGTGGCACCAAGGACCAAACTGTGGACACCAGGTTTAAAACCCAAGGCCTAAGACTCTTCTGAGGGCACCAAGGAGACTCCCAAATCAAAGGCTGGGATTCAGACAACCTAGGGCAAGTTGTATTTTCTGTATGGATTCACTTTGATTCTTCAACAAGCTCTGCTTGATTAGGGATCTTCTCGTGTTTGGTACAGCAAACTGTGGTCCCACCAGCACAGAAGCAGGGTGGCTTCGAGCATCTGAGGAGGCCCACAGGAGCCAGCCCCAGCAGGGTCCAGCACACAGCCCTGGGGCTCCAGGAGAGGGCAAGGCATTCCAGCTTTGGGTGTCAGGTGGAGCTGGGGAGGCACCACAGCCCAGGGGTGAATATACAGGTTGTGCAGGGCAGCACGGTGCCTCTGGCTCACCTGGCAGGCCCCAACAGAAGACGAAAGAGCCCTCTGAATTGGGGATTTTTAGGCGCCACCAGTGCAAACATACTTTGTAAGTGTTCAGAAGCACAACAAAGAGGCACAAGGATGGACCATAGCCCTTTACGTAGCAAAAGAGATGCCTTTCCTCTGACATGCTGCTTTGCTCAGCTCACTTAAAGCCAGCTGATTACAGCAGAACTGTTACTATAACTGGTGACACCAGCGCGGCCATCCCGTTCTCCTCCCACCACAGTATACAAACCACCTCCAACGGCAACAGTCAAGATCATGCTTGGTGATGACTCTTCCTTCCTCTTCTCACACCCTCCTTCAGGCACGCTGAGCAAACAGCAAAAACCCCTTGCACTGGCCATTTTCCTCTGTACTAAACCTCATCAGTCTTTAAAAAGAAACACAGGCAAAAAAGACAACCCGAGTTCCCAGATTTCTACAGGAAGCTCTGGTGAGTGCTTGTTTTGCTTTTCAGGGTAGTATGTGTCCTCTTCATGGAACCAGAGGGCATTTTCCCACTGAGGAAAGCATTTACTTTAAAGCCAGAGGCCCCACAGTCATTACCGTTCTCGCAGTTATGAAATACTACCGCTGTGGAGAGGAGAGAGAAGAAATGATTACTAAGAATGAAAATCAAGTACACATTGGCAGTTCAGGTAAAAAGTCTGTTATCAATGATGCTGTACCAACATATTAGCCTCACAAGGATAGCATAGATTTCCTTCACTTACACTGGCCTGAAATATTGGAGGTAATTTGCTTGACATGTGGAAGTGGGTCAAATACTCATCTCTAACCTATATTAGTTGCACAAGGAGAGGCTTTGCAGTGTTTCCATACTGTTGTGAGCTAGTGGACAACCGCACATTTCCTAAGGCTCAAGCCCCCAGACCCTCTGGAAGTGCAGAGCGAATTGCTGCATGCATGGAAGGCTTGTGGTGGCACATGCACCTCTGTGCATGGCCCTGGGACTGTAAATCTCAAGGTATTCATGTGAAATGCAGGGAGGGGGGAAGGAAACCAGCTGGGATACACTACACGCTGAAAGAAAATGGGCCTGGGGATACCATGGGCACTCAGACATCGCATAAAGCAATTTGTAGCTGCGAGGATGAGTGTGGTTGAAGGACTCGGCACAGAATGGATGCTGTGCTGGAAATGGATGGAGAAATCAGGGCTAGCGAGCTCTTGCTGTGAATCCTGCTGTGAAACAGCATATGAGATGCTGTTATGACAAGTGCAGTCTACTGGCCATCACTACCAACCTCTCACACAGCTCATTAGGGAAAGGTCATGGGTTATTTTTATTTTAATTCCCAAGGACATTCTGGGTTTGCTTCACACACTTCTACACAGGATTTCAACCTACACACGCAGATCTCTCTGCTCTTATAAACACAGCCATACATATCATGTATTCCTCTCTGCTCTTCACTTATAAAGCAAGGCACAAAGCCACAAAATGCCTTTTTGAACTCCAGCTGTGCCACTTTACGGAAGCATTTGAAAACTATTATTTTTAGTGAAAGCACTAAAGGTCTCTGGCATATTACCCCTGTTTTGAGATTGATTTAGGATGAGACTCTTACCACCCAGCACATCTCGAGCGGCACTGTGCTCCATGAGCACTAGCGGTGTCCATGGGACTACTTGTGGAGGATGACTGAGTAGCATAGGGAGCCTCAAACCACTGTTAGGAAGCCCACCAGGATGCTGGACCTGTGCAGTTTATCCCCAAACCAGCCTCCATTGACGGCTGCCCATGACAAGTTACTGACAGCATTCTTGGTAAGGCTTTGGACTCCCTCTTTTTATTATTTCACTTCCTCTTCATTACAAAGGACCTTCACTGTAACGCTTCTGTCCTGGAGAAGGTCACCTGCTTGTAATAATATGGTACTTCCCTTTTGTAGTCAGTTCTGGATCCTGCTGTTAACTTACTATCTAACACCTGCTTCAGGGTAGTTTATCCCTTTTGCAGAGGAAATAAAAGGGTAGGGACAGTGACTTGTCCAAGGTCGTGCAGTAAAGCAGTGGTGGGCCTGCCGTGAGGCACTGGCACAGTTTGGATTCCTCTACACAGCTTGCCAGGACTTTGCACAGAAACAGAAAGCCTCCGTATTTGTCTTTCTGAATTCCTCCCACATGAGAAGAAGAAAGGACTTTCTCAATTTAGCAAATGTGTACATGCCGTTGCACACTCCTCCCTTAATACAGGAATTTGCCCTTTTATAATTAAAAAAGCCTGTAGCTTGCCAAAGCAGAGTCCCTAACAATTGTGTTAGCATTATAGTAAGTCGAAGTGCTTTGGGCTATTACTGGAGACAAATGCACATTTTTCGGAAAGATAATGGTACTTTTTAGCTGGTTGCAATTAATGCCAGCACTGGTTTCCTCCTGGGTAACTTTCTTTCCTATTTAATGTTTGTCTAAGCCTTCATTCTGCGGATGAAGTGATTTTTTATTAATATGATTCTAATTTATTGATTTAATCACTTTTGTCATTTCCGTATTTTCCTTCTTCAAAACACTTCACATATATTGTTATAGGGAAGCAAATATACTGTCCAGGAAGTTTCTGTCTGTACCTTCTCTTAATGTGCCCTGAGACATGACCTTAGAAGGCCACAAACAGAATTGCTTTCACCTCAAATAATGTTCTTCTCACTCTTCCTGAACTCCACAGATACCTATGATAATACTAATTGCATTGCCAAATACCATTTGACACCAGTAAACCCAGAAGCCAGCCAGTAACAGCAATACTTACCAATGAACAAAGCACTGCTCCTTCACATATTTCAGAGCCTTCTCCAAAGGCAAAGAGATGCCTCATTTCACAGCTGGAAAGATGAGAAGCAGATAGATTAAGGGTGGGGGGGTGTGGTGTGTCACAAACCATACACTGCAGGGACTGCAGTGTAATGCACAGTTTACTGCTGCCCCACACACTGGTGGGGTCTCACACTCATCTTTCTCTATACCCAAGAAGGTCCCAGTGATATCAGGGTGTATCAGGGGCCTTTAAAACAGCACAGGAATGGATGGAAGAGATCCATGGATGTTTTGTTCCCTCATCAACTGCCAAAGGAAGCTCCCAAGCATGTGCTCTGCCACACGTACATTTAAGATGAAGCAGGAGGGAACAATATTTTTGCATTAAGTGTATGAAATACTGGACATCACTCCAGTATTTCAAGGAGCAGAGAAATATGGACTGCAAGTGCTTCTCTGAAGTGCAATCAGCTGCAGCACGTAGCTGCTTCCTGCGCACTGGTGTCCAAATTCCCTAAGATAATACTGATCTGGAGACCAGCTGAAGGCAGGGAGGACAGGCCACATCCCTGGGAAGTGTGAACCAGCATAGCCATATGCACTTTCACAGGTTGCACAGCTTTGCCTCAGCTGGTGCTGATGCTGCTTGCAAAGAACAAGGGAAGGAGGTGAAGGATGCTGCCCTGGGTGAGCACAGCATGCCACTCCTCTGCCCATGGTGCTTCCCAGCAGCACCATGGAGTTGGGACCCTGGTGGTGTTGGCTCTCAGGCAGCCTCCTCTGGGCCGGAGCCTTTTAGCTGTAAGCCCCTTAAAAGTGGCTCTCAAACCCAAAGTGCCATTTTGTTCTTTCCTCTACTATTTGCTAGGATGGGCAAGCTGCAATACTGTTTACAGTAGGAAACCTGTGGTGAATCACGCCTCAGACAAAAGGAATATCTACTTTATGCCATGCTGACTTTGATGTGCTGCAGAGCTGGGGAGACACAGTTCACACAGCCCTTGGTTTCCTTTCCTGTGCATCTTAACTGACATCCCCAGCTGATTACACCTTCCCCTTCCCTTCAGCCTGCACTGCTGGAAGAAGTTTCACCAACTGTTCAGACATTTAAAGCTTTTTAAAACCTATCATTTCCATCCCTTGAAGACAGATACAAGCCTCTCTCTCTTCCTACTGTTTTCTATTCCACTCCTTCCACAGGCACTCCCTTGAGACCCTGTGTCTCAGATATACTTCATCTATTTTTGAAGAAGAACAAGGGGCAGGTGGTGCCTGCAGAAGCTGAAAGAGGAAAGACGGACATATCTAGCACATGCCAAGAAAACAAACATGAAATCTCTGGAGCCTCCCGATCCTCTGGAATGCTGATCAACTTGCCACTTTCTTCGTCTTGATGCACTTATTTTTATGAGCTCAAAGAATAAAGTATTGGATGTTACACAGCAGCTGCCCCAGGAAATAATTCACTCATTCCATTGCTGCAGACTTCAAGGAAAAAAAAAGAGCAGGAAAGGGGGGGGAAAAAAGCCAGTTCCTTTGCAAAATATCCAGTTTCCCAGCAGCTCTAGCAGCCTAAAGGAGAAGAATGTTTTGGTTTGGTGTCCCTCCAATTCTTGTGGTTTCGTTGAAGATTTTGGAGAATGCATTTACTCCTTTGCTAACTGCAAGAACAGATTTATCCCGCAGCCATGTGCTGAATGATTATACAGGCCTAGGGGGAGTCTGAAAGCATAAACATTTACTTCATAAAAGAGATTCTGCAGACAGGAGGCCAGAGACAGTTGACTCTGGATAAGCATTTGTGCTCCATTTTGAAGAAGAAAGTCCTTGTTTGCCAGCAGTCAGAAGGGAGACATGCACACACTGCACACACTTCACAAACCAGCCTCTGGCTGGACACACAGTGGACAGGGAAAAGATCCAGGAGGGCCTGGAGAGAAGCTGCCTCTTGACTGTGCTCTAAGTGCTTACAGAACTGCCATCTTTACTGCAGATGGGAAACCAGCCCCAGCTCCATTTTTCTCTACGCAGTGCTTCGCCTTGACTTGGGAGGGGGAAATAAACAAGCAACTCCATAGCCAGGGAAAATCCTGGAGCTTTGTGTCTCCCATCCAGATGCTGCAACAAGATACGAGCTTCTGCTTTAGCCTTTCCCACAGTAGGAATATCAATGAGGGTTTGTCTCATCTTTACCTGGCTGTTTATTTTCACAAAACTTGTAGGAACATAAAGTTGCTGATCTCCACCCTACTGACAAATTTGATTGAGATCTGCCAAATGTTGAAAGATGTTTGTCAGGGACTTTCTTTCATACACATGTGAAACAAGACCCCACAAGTCTTGGTGTCTCGGGAAGCCAGGCTACAAGTGCAGCAGAAGGGAAGCACTATACCAAGGGGAATGCTGCTGCACTGCCTGAGAGGGGCTCACCAACCACCCTGCAAGCTGTAGGCATGTGTGGATTTTTAGGAGTGACCTGTACTCCACTAGCTTAGTGTGACCTGCAACACTTTCTAATAAGGTGACAGCAGCTTGCGATTTGTCACTACAACATCAAATCTCAACATGGAGCAAAGGACCAAAGCAAGAGTCACACACATACAATGAAATGTTCCGTGGCAGTGTCTCACCATTGCACACAAATTATTTTCCTCCAACACAAATAGTTAGGAGATCCAGCTCTATCTGCCAGAAAACCTAAGCATAAATGAAGTTCAAAGAGGATGTAGCAAACATCTCTGCAACATCCTCCCACCCAGGAGCTTGCCGAGGATGGAGGGGCCTGAACCATAGCTGTGCAGCACATCTCTGTATCGCTGCACCACATGGATCCTCAGCCACAGAAGACAATCCCCAAACAAAGCATCATGCTTGCATGTGAAGGGAAAATGCTGGGGAAGCTTCAAGTATTTTTTCATGGTGTGGTGAAGAGTGATGGAGTCACGCTTGGTCTGGACATTCACTAATTTTTTGTCTTCCTTATCTACTGTCATTGTTGCTTGGCTGTTCAGACTACAGCTACTACAGACTGCGGGTGCTGAAGAAGGGGTTTTAGGAGCCTTGCCTCCTAGAACACTTCACCTCTGCCTCCCATTAAGGTCTGACTATGTGGGGATCAGAGGCACAATATGGCAAGACTTTTTAACTGATCATCAGTCTGCTTTTCCTTTGACATATGTGGATGCATTGGATGGACTGTTTGGAGATCTTAACCACCAATATATTCACATTTGTAGAGAGACCTGGGTGTAAAGGCAGCCCATTTGGTTTGGGATTTTGACCAGGAGATCCTGTATAAGACCAAGACTTTACAGTTCCCAGGTGATGAAAAACAGTGGTTGAGCACAAATAGTGCTCTATCTCAACAAGTTCCTATGTCTCTTGAAAGACAGTCACAACCTATGCACAGGACAAGGAGCTGAAGGGCTAGTAAATCATCAGCATTATCATTATTGTACACCAATCCAAGCTGTTGAACCACTGCCATTCATTGGCATCTTTGTTCCCATTGCCTTTCCAGATCTCCTTAGTTTTCTGTCCAGATGAAACAAAAAGGGTGCAGATTTCAGGCTTAATGGTAGAAAGGCTCATGCACAGAGGATGCACATGCGAAGCAGAGGGGAAGCTAATCTTCCTACTTGCCTGTCATTATCGGTGAAGATAGACCAGCACTTGTTGAGGGCATTTCAAGGGAAGCTTCAGAGTTGCTCTGAACTATTCCCCACAGGAATCTCTTTCTCTCTGCCAGGTAGCCTAAGGCTTGCCTTTGTGGAAGACTCTTTAGATCAAGTTTCTTGGGGCTGACACTGAGGTTTGCTGTCAGACCAAGGAAATCTTCCTTCATCTGCTTCTACTCAAGCAGCCCAAACCTGCCCCAAAGCAATGAATAGCATCCTGTGTTGTAAAGGCCTAAAACCTGGATCAGCACCAATCATTTAAAGTTATAAAGAAGGATCATCCTACTTGATGAAGCAGGCCTACATCCCAAGGAAGTTGTGAAATCCTCATCCTTGGAGATACTCAGGATGTGCCTGAGCAAGGCCCTGAAAAACCTGATCTCCCTGTGAAGCTAGCCTTGCTCTGAGCAGGGGGTTTGGACAAGAGACCTCCAGAGCATGTCCTGTAATGTAGACTTAAGAAACTCTACTGAAACGAAGTACTATATGGTACACATTCCTCCCTGTGGAGAGGACTAGTGGTGGAATGTAACACACGTGAGGAAGGCATCAATCGGGTAGTACAGAGATGTGTGCAATGTAAAATCTACCCAAAGTAGAGCCAGTAACGAAACATCCCATTGCCACCAGCACTTCCTACACTCTCTATGACCCCTGTTTAAATGAAGGCAGCTATCTCAGCTAACTACTGCTTCACAAGATGTTATACATCCAGCAGTGAGTCCGAGGACTTAAAATAGGGAAGGATACGCAAGACCTGAAAAGCAGATGGTTGTCATGGGGCTGTCACACTCCAACAGCTAACTCTGAAGATTATTAATTTCAAGATTCCCAGGTTTACAAGGTCCAGGCTTCATGGTTATTTTCACTCACCGCCAAAATAAAACTCAGTTTCCACATGCATACATTTTCCTCAGGCTCTCCCCCCTGCTGGCCTCATCAACATTTTCTATCAGGAAACCCATTATTTATACTCTTCTGGCAAGGACATTATATTTCATCAGTGTTGCCAGCAATGCCAATTTCCCCTCCTTACGGTCCTATCTTAAACTGTTTTCAATTCTCTCGCCTTGTATTTCTCAGTAAACCAATCAAGCACAAATTCTAAGCCTTCCAGTTTTCCTCTTTTCCCTCCCACAATAGTCATTGATGTCTAACCACAGACGTCTGTGCTTCTTTTCAATAACTGTGAATGCAGTTGCCTATAAAGCATGCACATGATAGCACAGGGAAATTCCACACACGTTTTCTCCATCTGAAGATATACTGGTTCATATGTTACATTTATATTGAGTCTGGATCATGTCCTGCCATCATTCTACAAGGAGAAATCCCAAGGCAGTCAACAGAGGCTTTGCAAGCAGATAGATGACAGAACTTGGCCCTACAAGCGGAATGTTGTATGATATATTTCCTTTTCTGTTTGCCAAATTGATGTTAAGAAGGGGTTATGCACTAAGACAGTCATCATAAGTTTCAGAAATAATAGTCAGCCATTTTTACTGAAACCTCAGAAAACACAGCAATTAATCACGATATCACTGCTTTTTCTGTGAAGTTACAGTTGATTCTGTTTTACTGGCATTGTATCACACAGCAGTTTTTCCACCACCGAAATAGGAGCTTTGATGTCGCTATTAATTCATGGAGAAAAAACTTTTTTGCTCATTTTCTCATACTCTTTCATCTGGGTTTTCTGAAAATACACAAACAAGCACCACTCAGACATGACATAACTTAAAGGAACATCCAAGCCCCTCTTATGTTCCACTGTCCCCTGTGGCCCCCACCAGATATGCTGTACCCATGGAGGCTGACCAGGGAGGATGGAAGTGCATTGAACAAGCTTTTTTATAAGGACCAAAAGGCAGACAAGACTGACACTTGAATGTAAGTGTGCTCTGTGAAGGAGCAAAGTCAAAGTAACGGTCTGAGCTCTCCAACAGCAACTGCATTGAAGGGAAATATTAATGCAGTTACCGCATCTGCATCTCATTTTCCTTCAGCGTTTCCTGGTCATACTGAGTTCACCCACTGGAGAGTGACATAACAGCATGAGCCTAATGGAAAGTGAGATGGAGTATGAGGAAAAAATATGCAGAACACACAGATACAGCAAGGAGACAGGGAGGTAAGTTGACCAGCCCTTGCAATTTCCACCCAAGAAAGATGATTAGGAAACGTTTTTAGGACACCTCCCATCTCCCACACACTTGGAACTGCAGCACTACCAGGCTCGGTCTACCTTAGCCATGCTCCTCCAGTCAGCGCTACCTTACCCACGCTCCTCAATCACGATCCAGCATGGCTTCTGAGGCCATGCTGTGGCACAGAGATGCCACCTGCCGTGGTGTTAATGTGCTAAAGTACACCGTCTCCTCCTGTGGAGGGTCCCAAAGCTGGAACTTCACACATGTCTGCACAGGACCCAAGTGGTACTGCACCAGCACAGCAGCTCCCTCAGCTGCTTTGGGCATTTCCAGCAAGACACCCACATAGACAGGCTCTGTGCCTTCAGGTAGGATTAAAATACAAAGGGCCGAAACCATCTTATTCTAAATGGTTGTTTGGAGTTCAGTGCTCAATAGATTCATGATGATAGGTGACTTGCCT
>JANHGB010043474.1:0-27715 GCA_026283785.1 Coracopsis vasa | reverse complement strand
GACTTGCCTTTACTTCCTTGAGGGCATCCATGCTGTCAGGCCATAAGCCTGTGTGTGTGTCGGAAGTTCACAAGTGGTGACCTAATTACCTGTCTGTAACAGCACGGGCTGTGGTATCTGGCAGGCAGATCATGCAATACCTTAGCACTTAGGTCAAGGCACTAAGCCTTCTTGAATTGCATGTTTTAGTTGTATCTGGTTTCACAGACAAGTCATGGACGAAAAATTAACTGCAGCAATGGAGGTGATCTGGGGAGCTTTAAAGATTTCTGATGCATTTTATCGCACTCAGCAATGTGTCTGCTTGAGGTGCAATTAATGGCAAAGCTCCTGCTGAGTTTGACAGGGCAGGTCCATGGGAATGTGAAAAAAGTGACAAGCCATATTGCCCTCCCACTTAGAGGTACATCAAAAGAAACCCTGCTGTATCAGAAGAAATTGTGACCTCATGGTCCTGGTGCAAGCAAGAGGGGTATTGGGCCTTCTGCCCCCAGGGGAGCACCATTACAGCCCCCTAGAGACACCTGCCCCTATCGGGAATGAGCCCAAACAGGAACCCCGAATACTACCCCACCTCACTGTTTCCCCTGAGCAGTGGGAAATCTCAATGTCAGATCTAATCAGTGCTTGAGCGTGCTGGCATGGGTCCACCTACAGATACAGCATTTGGGAAGCAATGTCTTCAGGAAGCTTGGGTCTTCCGCCCTCAGGAAGCGACACGTCACACCGTCCTCCACTACCCGCATCCTTTACCTGGCAGCTCCTGCTCCCCCAAAAGGTGCACAGACCATTAAGGACTTCTCCAAGAGCAGATACGGCTACTGCTGCTTTGCAGACTGCCTGTGTCACAGCAGAAGACAACCCTGATGAGATGGGACATCCCAAGGAAACATGTGGGCTTCTCAGCCTGCAAGTGCCACTCATACATTTGTTCAGCCCGTGGCTGCAGATCTGCCTCCCCGCTGCATTTTGCCCTCAAGAAGCAGGGTGCAGCCTGTTAGCTGTGGCCTGGGTTAGGGTGCAATTGTTTGGGAGCCACCCTCAGAAGTGGTACCTGGTGCCGCAGCTCTGAGTGTGAGGTGAGGTAAGGTACAGACTCCACACCAGCAAGAGTTGAAGATTATGCCACTGTAGGAGAAAAAAACATTAGGGTAAAGATCTTGGCCTAAAACTTCTTTGGTTTTAATAGATTTGTTAGCGGTTAAATAAAACTGGAAGCTTTGCAGCATGCTTTTTGGTTCTTCATAATTTGCTTTCTCAGTTTAGGGAGGGAAGAGGTGCAACACAAAGATTCTGAGTGATAGTTTGATACAATGATTAAATGCCTTTGGCTTTTTTCATTGTTAGACCAATTAAGCACAGCTAGCAGGTAATAAATCTGGGCTGCAATTAAAGTTCTGCAACATTCTGGCTGGGTGGAAGTTCAGATTCCTAGACCTAATTCCTGTTCCTAGACCTTGGTATCACATTAGAGGGGTGAGATTTTACTTTCCCAGTTTTCATCAAAGAAGACAGAAACTACATTGGTGGCAGTGGTCAGACAGTTCTCCTGCCACACAGCAGCATGAACCTCAGCAGTAGCAGCTCTGGCATTAGAGTTGTCTATACGTTTTGATCCTGGTGACTCCAAACACAAACTTTATCCTAAGTCTGAAGGCTGGTCTAAGCTCTGTCTGGAGCTCAGCAGCTTTGCCTTTCAAATAACAAACTCCCCCTGAGCTCAGTTCCTGTGCAGTTATTCAAAGGCGCTAGAGTAGCATTTTGTAACTTCTAGATCCTGATACAAGGGAAATTAGCCATTGTTCTCCTGCAGGATCCCAGATTCACTACTCTTAGCATTCCAAAAAAAAAAACCCAACCAAAAAGAAGTTGTGGCCAGCTGTGAAAATACTGGCTAAAGAAGTTGCAGATGTTCCTAGGGGAGCTACTGAAATATTTTGGCACCTTAGCTCTGTCATTAAAAACAAAACATGATAGTCGGTTAGGGCTGCAGTGTGAGTTCAAGGGGACAGAGGAAAACAGGAAAGCATTTAACAGTGCCAATAGCGAATGTGGGTTCAGCACTACAAAAAGTTTGCAAAAGACCGACGTGACTCCAGCTCCCAAACCCCATCCTCTACCCTGGCGTTTAGGTCCTTGGGCCTCAACAGGCAGCTGTAGAGAAGCCAGGATTGCAGTGAATGCCTTTGCTGCACAGATCGTACCAAGTGTGAGCTAGAGACAGCTTTAAACACGATTTGGCACAGGACAAGGCATGTCAGCAGGCAGGTATAATGCTCTGACTGCTGTGGGTAAACTACTTGTAACAGCTGAACTTCTTCAGTCTCGCTCAGGTATCTCCACAAGAAGCTACCTTACTTCAAGCTAGCTCCAATATTGGCAATAGGGATATAGCCTGAGACTTAAAGGAGACCAAGCAGATTATAAAAGTATAAATAGGGGGCCCCTCAGGGAACATTTCATGTGAAATGTTTACTTCTAAGAGCAGGGGCTGGGCCATTCTGCATGTTGCAGAAAAGAGTAAATTGCTCTGCCTTAGGCCAGGCAGGAGGAAGCTTCATTCCAAGAGCGAATAATTCCCGCCTCCAAATTCTTTCATCTTTCTCTGCCTGCCTCTTTCTGGCCCATTTCTGATTTTCTTCTTCTTTCCAGATGTTGTGGGAAGCTCCAAGGATTCAAGGATTCTGCCCTAATTCACCCTCAGGGAAAGAAACAAGATACATAGCCAAGCTGGGGAGGAAAATGCAATCAAAGTAAGTCATATGGCCTAGAGATAAGGAGGTGAGTGAATCAGCCATTATGTGACAAGGTAGCACTGGGAAATAAAGTGGGGCTTACCCATTCATAAAAGCCTGCCTTGGAAAAGGAGACAGAGCCAAGAAGCAGCAGCTGGTCCAGTGCACACTAGTGCTTTACCTGGGAACAGGGAACTTGTGCAACCCTCTATGCAGAAGGCTGAAGGTCCAGGTTGCAATGTACACGTGAATTGGAACCACAGAAATATATGAAGGACCCAGCTTGTGCTACCACTCACTGACATGAGACTCCCTGAGTTAACAGCTGGGCTGACATTAATTAGAAACCCTTTTCCCCTCTTCTAATCTCTAATAGGTCGTCTAATCCATGCCAAATGAATTGCAGGGTTTTTCAGCAAAACAGATTGTCAACAGCTCTTTCATCTACTGGAGAGGTTTGAATAATTGGACATTTCTGCTGGAAAACTAATCTCTGATCTAACAGACGTCACAGAGCTGAGACTTTCCTCAATGTTCATTTCTGTCCAGACAACTGAGCACCATGCTGTATTCTCCACAAACAAAATGTCCATCCAAGAAAGAGAGGTTACTGCACTCAGTACAGTACTCAAAATGTTGATATGCCACCAACTATGCATGACAAATGCTGGAGAGGAACAAAGTCTGCAGGAAGAGAAGAGCGTGTGTGCTCTGGAGAGGCAGAAGGGGCCCACCCCACAATGTTCAAGCTCAGCTCCAAATTTTCTCAGCATTACTGCCTTTTTGGATGGGAGTTTGGGTCTGTGTGCATTTCTGTGGAGGAGGATGGGAAGACGGGGGGGAGCCTTTTCTTCTTCCCCAAACAACATCTCAGACCGTCTCAGGCTTATTCACCAACATCTAACAAGTGAAGACAAACAACATCACACAAAGCTCCACAATGCTTAAGCTTGATTGAATGACGACAATTCCATGTTGAAAAAAAATGAACATCAGAGCCTTCCACAGCTGCATCAACATTATCTATAAAAAAAAGCATGACACTACATGAAGCTTTGGCTGTACAAGCCAAGAACCTAAATCAGCCATGGCTTGGAAGGAGGCCATTGCTGAATTCTCGTCTAAAGAGATGCTGCCATATTGCTTACTTTCCACTGAGGTTTTCCACAAATTAACAGCTGTAGCAGACTCCCAGAAAACAGCAACTCTTTCCAAGTCTTTCTTCTCTGAAAATGTTTCTTCACTTTATTCTTCCCCATATGGAAGGGGGGAGAGGAAGGTAAAAAAAACCTGAATGGTCCTTTGAAACAACCTCCCCCCAGAAAACAACAGACTGTGAGAAAAATGAATCACAAAGATTGCCTGGAAAGAGAGCAGTTATCTGTAAAATTAAGCCAGTGGTGGGCCCAATTTTTATTTTCATTACACCAGCATGGTGGGATGGAGAATCAAACCCAGGGAAAATGTTTCTGGAGCAGCCGTTCTGATTTATGACCATCTCAGCCACTCTGACAAGATCAGAGAAGTGCTGGATTCTTTCCAGTTGAGCACCACCAAAGGCCAAATTATTCCTATTTAGGGAAAAACAAAACTTCCCTCTGCTTCAGTGAGAATAGTGTTTGGCACCGAGCACAGAGAAAACTGCCTTGTTTCAGCTGGCTTGCTGAAGTGCAGCTAAGATGGAAAGGTGATACCAGGCTGCTGTGGGTGGCTTCAGATCATGCTCTTTCCTCCTGATTTCATCTTGGACAGCAGTACGTACCGCATAGGGTGATGCAGAGGGATTCATTATAAATGACAAAAAGCCCCTCTTAAAGCAAAAGTTATTTGATTTTCAGCATGCACAGATGGCTGTTGACTCACTTGAGAGTGGAGCCACGGAACTAGCAGACTGGCAGGAGCATGGGGACTCTCAGCATTAAAAAACACTGATTCACAAAGTGGATCACTTTCTGAAGGTCTGTGAGCTACGGTGTAGTAATAAGCAATGCTCGGGCACGGAGATGGGGCTTTCCAGCTAGTGGACTCCTGGTTATTGCCTCCTTATGACTACCAGCGTGGTGCAAAGATGTGGTTTGTTATGGGTACTTGGGTGTGACAGCTGACAATAACACAGGGTGCTTTACAGAGAACAGCAATAATAAGGTTTATATGGCACCTGGCACCACGTCCTTCAGAGGCCCAGGTTCACATCCATGCAGCTATGCTACAGACAGACACCTCAAGGCTTCTGCAAACACGTCTGCTTTGGGGAGGGCAGGGAGTGTGATAGAAATGTGAGCTCATTAAGAGGAGCTTGGCACCTTGGAAACTCAGCTGAGATGATCCTGTGTCACTTCAGTTGATGCTGTTACAAACTTCTAGGTGACTTGCCCTGGGTGTCAGAGGAAGGAGCAGCCCCAAGCCTGAGTGCCATCATGGGGCTCTGCTGTCTCCTCCACCCATCTGCTGTTGGTGTGCTCTGCAGCAGCAGGAGCTGCTCATCGCAGTCAGGAAACAGGTACTGCAAAGCCAAACTTCTTAATTCCAGCCAGCATAGGATGTGACAGCTTTGGGTCAAAAGGCAAACTGCTCCACATGGCAATCCACCCTAATGTACGACAACCACAGGAGGGTATGCATGTTGCTGTAAGTCCCCTTGCCCTAGAAGCCCTCTTCTCCCTGTTTTGCTCAGCTTGGCATCTTGAAGGCACATTGGACTTTGATTGTGGGCTGTGTGCAAAAGGAGCTATCAACAGCCAACTCTATGCAGGGAAATTTTTAGTCAGAGAACCTTCCTCCAAAGGTGTTATCCTGCAGACAGACCACAGGAGCACAGGTCTGCTGCTTCAGCTTCCAGGTCAGAAGTCCTGCAGTCCAGGGTAGTACTGACCAGAGTTCCTCAAAGTTTGGTGGCTGTCTCACACCTCCGTGGCCTCACGGTATTAATCAGGTCCTCTCATGTGGTCAGCACTTGCTTTGCACAGCAAGCTGGAGAGACAAACATACCTATCTCATCTTTCAAGTGCAACGCTTCCTATGAGTTGAAATTAAAACCCCAAGCCTACAGGTAACCTAGAGAACAAAGGACCTGGTCATTTCTCCTGACCCAAATAACGAAAAACTGGTGAAAATACCAGTTTACTGGTGTGGGGCTCTGTCCTTGGTGTGCTCTCCAGCCGCAGAGATGTTCTGCCATACCGTTCGCTAATTGTTTCCAGTGTTTGATGTGAGTATTTTTGGCAGTTAGTTTGTCATGAATTTACACTTATTTTGTCAACCTATCTTCAGCAAAACTGCACCCCCTCCCTCCCCGTAGACCTGTCAGAAACATAAAGATTACTCATTGCAGGTTTCCAAGAAGCTCCCGAAGCCAGCACTCAGAGTTTGCATAACAACCATTGTCAACTATACACCTACAGCAGCTTAAAAATACAGATTTGAATGGGTGAAGAGGGGCCGGGAGTTCTCAGAAGGACAAGTCAGACTCAAGGTTTTATTAATAGAACTGGAGGCGTTCTCATGAAGACAAAAAACCACCCTCTTGTTATCTTTGCTGTCATCAGCAGTCACCTCTTCAAAAACAGGCAGGCTAGATGCAAAGTATTCCTGTAGATGAGCAAACAGAAAGCTGCTGCAGACAAACACGACAGCAAGATGGAGAGCAGCGAGCACCCAGGTTCACTGCTCAGGCCCTCCTTGGGAAGTGCTGGGTGTGCAACTGCCTGCTTTGTGCCTGTTGGCCTTGCAGAAAGGGCTTCATTTATTTTTTCTAACATGGTGCCATGCATTTCACCCTTAGAGAGCTAATTGCCAAACAAAGGGAGCCCACCAGAAGAACGCGCATGAAGCTATTTATGGCGCAGGCTCTGGCACTCTCTCCAACAAAATAAAGCAATTACATTAATTGGAGTGCACAATAGGCACTCCCCAAAATAGCAGATTAATAGATGCGGATCAGCGATGGCTGTTGGTGAGATCAGGGAGCATCAGGGCACATGGTGGGAAGGGCGATGGGTTTCTGCCACATTGCCGCAGGAGCACCCTGCCCAGGCCTGCCTCCTCAGCCAGGGATGGGGCGGTGGAGCAACATGGCCACTTCCTAACTTGGGCTTTGCTCTCTGAAGAATAAGAGGTCCAGCCTCCCCAAGAGAAGACAAGCTGCAGCACAGCGGAGAAGGGGCTGCCCTGGCTGGAGAGTTTCCCATGCACTTGTGCCACCTTCTCCCAGGTCTCAGGAGGAAGTAGGGACATCAAAGGTTTTGGAGGTGGTCTTGAGAGCCAAGGATGCAGGCAGGAGAACCCAGAGGACAACAGAGACATCAGAGGCATCATCCGGCCACGTTAAAGACCTCTGCTCTGGATAAACATCAACACTCACCGTCTTTTCTGAGCCAAATC
This sequence comes from Coracopsis vasa, assembly GCA_026283785.1. Lineage (NCBI taxonomy): Eukaryota > Metazoa > Chordata > Aves > Psittaciformes > Psittacidae > Coracopsis > Coracopsis vasa. The sequence goes on along the minus strand of JANHGB010043474.1, from coordinate 20,600 downwards.
CACAGCCTGTTAGGTTCACCATTAACAACAATCCCTGCAACTTTCTCAGCCTTGCTGTTTACACAAGCTAGAGCTTTCATACATAAAAATCTTAAATGAAAACATTAAAGAGCAGCTGGTGCCTCTTGGAAAACTCATAAAAAGTCTTGTTTCCAAACAGCGTTGCTTCTATACCATAAATTTCTGTATTTCTCACTCCCCTCGCTCCTTATTTCTGAAGACATTTGCATGAAAACAGGAACTTTGTTTATTAAAGAGTTCATCTGCTCCTGCTGTTGATTTCCCACCTGAAGCCAGAATCCCCTGGGTATGACATCATTAGGGCAGGCTCTGGAAATGATCTTGAAGTCACAAACAGCAAGCTAGGGCTCCACTTGGAGAATAAACAGTGAGAAGACAGAACCTTTTCCACTGCCAAACCCTAGATCCTTATCCAGTTTTTCCTGGAGCAATATCCCATTGACTTAAGTGGGACATGGACCAAAATAAGGCTGTCAGCAGTTAGTGTTTCAGCCATTCCTCCCATCCTGCTCCTGACTCCAGGGCATTAGGGACTCACCCTGTGCATCAGGTCTAGGACACAAGAAGCCCTGCCGTGGCATGATGCTGGTCCTCCCAGTGCTGCATCCTCACCCTTCTCCCTGAAAGGAGGAGGTTTTCCCTCCCAGGCGGGAGATCCCCTCATCCCTGTATCAGTTCTTATAAGTGTACCCCTTTCCAGCTAAGCACCATGATATGTCCCTCTTGCATGGAGGCCACCGCATGGGGATCTCACACAGTCCTAGAGAGCAGCTGCTGGGATGCAGGAGCCCAGCAGGAAGCCCTGCTACAGCTGCCTCACACTGCCTGGGGTCTGGTTGTGGAGGAGAGAGGGTGCTCTAAGCACAGACATAGACAGGAATAGCAGCTCTGGAGGATAGGGATGACTGCAGGCACTTGAAGATCAAGGAAAAATGCATTCACAGACAGACCTATAGGAGGGAAAGGTCTGTTTCATGTGCAGAGGTAGAGAAAAGAAACACAGGAGCTAAAATGTCTCCTAGCGTGAGCACGGGAAGATATGGCAAAGATGTCTTTTATCAGACCAGATCCAGCAACACTAATCAAATCTACACTTTTCACCTCGGGCTCCACAAAAAGCACAAAAAAATGACTAAGAGCTTAGAGAGCTTCATTAAATCTCTTTTCACATATAAAATCTCTGACACAGCTGAAGCCCTCCTCTCCCATCACCAGGCACGCACAGCTAATACAAAGTGCATAGACCAAATACTCCTCTTTTTTAAACAGATACTTATGCATGCAAGTGGCATACTTCTCGTGTGATGGTGCTTTGCATGACACATGGTGTATTTATGATATGTCTCTGCATGAGTGCCATGATGCTGAGTTGCTGCAGCACAGAATATGATCTGATCCTAAATGACCAGCAGTCTCCATCCAGTAGCTTGTGGTAAGCAGGCTGCTTGCCTCCCCACCTTCCCGCCCTGAGCCAAGTTGGCTTCTAGTCTGGGCTGCTAAATACCAACATTATTGAGCAGACATCTGGGGACAGATGTCTGAAGATCTGCGTACCTGTGAGAGTGGGATGTGGCCGAGTGGAGCAGAGACAGTCTGGTTAGAAACAAGGTTAATACTGCATGGGAAAGGTGAAGGCAGAATATGGAATTGATCAGACGCAGTCCTTAAAGGATTTCTTCAGTTCATCCTTGCACTCCAAGCTTTAAAGCCTTTACATACGTAGTGCTACATTTTTATTCAGTGCTGGAGTTGGGATCGTGAACAGTGTTTCAGAAATACCGGCTATTTGTCAAATACAAGCAGGCAATATTTGGCATAGCAGAGGGGAATGAAAAGAAAAGGAGATATATTCACTCTTGCAAATAAAACCTGAATTCTTCCTTCAGTGAAATCCCTGTGATTTGAGTGATCACCACGAACCTGCTGCATGGTGACAGTGCTCTGCTTGCATGATCTGAGCTGTGCTTCACTGCTGGGAGACACTGTCTGGGGTAGAGCAAGCCAGCGAGCGCTCCGGATACGTGGCATGACCACCACGCGTCCACCCTGCTCTGGGACTGCCACCCCGTCCCACTTCCCCCTGCTTCCCCAAGCACAGACCATAGACACCACAGCCTCCAGTTTCCTTTGGTTGGGTCCATTGTTATACAGGCCAAGCAAGTCCAAGTGTTTTCCTTGGCATGGGCTGGCGGTCCCATCGTGCCGTACTTCCTCTGCATAGAACAAGTGTTATTTAACAGCTCTGATTATTTTGGAGAGATGTGCGGGTTTTTTTGAGAAGAGAAGAATACATTGAAGCTGATTGTATTGGCTGCTTGCATCTGTTTTTTCTGGATGGCCCTCACTCTCTTTATGTGAAATGTGAGATACAGACTTGAGCAACTTTTCAAGAGGGGCACCGCGCCACTGTCACATGCGCCTTGCATAATGGAGTTGTCACCTCTGTCAAGTTAAGCATGCAAAAAAAGGAAATGCAGGCACATTGGGGAGAGGTGTCCAGGCTCCACACTCCGTCACCCCAGCACACACCCAACCGAGTCAATAAGGGCTTGATCCAAAACAAGTAACAGCAGGAAGAGCTGATAAAGCTCCTCTGGCTGCTGTCACTTATCCCCGTAGCACACCACCTGATAGCATAACTTTAACCTGCCAAAGAAGGGTTGCCCTCATTCCTTGATGTGGGCTTTGAGGATACAGGCAGACAAAGAGTAAATATTGCAGTGCAACTGAAAGTGCCTCTGACTCATCACGTCACCATCATTTTTCTGGGAGCCACTGGCTGCATCCTCCTTCCTCAGCCCTTCCCTTAGGACAGTTCACTCCAGGAGCTCTGCTTTTTCTCAGAAAATCCCCGATGTTCTCTGTAAGAGTCAGTATTGTTCATTCTAAAGAATGAGCGGGAGACGAGCCCTCCCTTGCTCTGCCTTCCAACCCTTGTTTTTCCATTTCCTTACTTTCAAGTCACAGCGTAGCAAACGTTCAAGGTCTCCCTCCCACCTGCTTCTCCAAGGCAGTTTTAAATTAGCCATGATTTCCTCCTCTTCTCAGTTTTTCCAAAGTCTGTACTATCAGATCCTAACGCCCTCCTTCCCTCTTTGTTATTCGAGGCAGTCCCCGCACCGCACTGCTCATTCATGAGGACCCTTCCACCCACTCCCCGGAGCCAATATTCCCCACCTCTGCTCTGCAGAAGTGCTTTCATCTCCACATTAGCCTAACTTTTACTTCCAACAGCTGCTTTTTACTTCTCTTTTTAATTGTGTGTGCGTGTGTGTTTTCTGTGAGCAGCCCTTGCACTCGGCAGGGCTGCGGAGCCTTCCCAAAGCAAGCGCTTTCCTGGGAGGAGGACAGACCATGGCAACAGGAGCGAAGATTTCTTGCTGGAAAGACCATTTGTTCCTTTCAGTATGGAAAGAAATAAATAAGTTGGTGCTAATTCTGAGGGGTCCATCCCTCTGCTCCAGGCATCTTTACAGCCGTGAAAATTACATTGTCACTGGTATTAACAGCAAGAAACAACAACGGCTCATCCCATTGCAACTCCCTTGCTCCCGCAGTGCTCCCAACAACTGAAACTTCAAATTAAATAGAGAAGCTCCCCCACAGCCTACACCTCAGGCAACCTCCCCAGAGGTAAGCTGTGCCATAGGGCATGACTGGAGAGGTGGTGAACCCCCAGGCTGCTGGAGGCCGTAGAGGACCACATCCCGGAGCAGCAGCTCTCCCTAAGGCACATGGAAGACAGGGAGGTGATTCACAACAGCCAGCGCAGCTTCATCAAGAGCAAGTCCTGCCTGACCAACCTAGTGGCCTTCTACGATGAAGTGACTACGTCAGTGGACAAAGCCACAGATGTCATCTATCTGGACTTCTGTAAGGCCTTTGACACGGTCCCCTACAACATCCTTCTCTCTCAACTGGAGAGATATGGATTTACTAGATGGACTGTTCAGTGAATGAGGAATTGTTTGGGTGGTCACATCCAGAGTGCTCAATGTCCAGGCAGAGATCAGTGACAAGTGGTGTCCCACAGGGGTCCATACGGGGACCAGTACTGTTTAATATCTTCATCAACAACACAGTGGGATCAAGTGCACCCTCAGTGAGTTTGTAGACAACACCAGGCTGAGTGGTGCGGTTGACATGTGTGGGACAGGATGCCATCCAAAAGGACCTGGACAAGCTCAAGAAGTGAGCCCATGTGAACCTCTTAGGGTTCAACAAGGCCAAATGCAAGGTCCTCCACATGGGTTGGGGCAACCCCCTGTACTGGTACAGGGATTGAGAGCAGCCCTGAGGGGAAGGACTTGGAGGTACTGGTGGATGAAAAGCTGGACATGAGCTGGCAGTGTGCACTTGCAGCCTAGAAACCAACTGTATACTGGGCTGCATCAAAAGAAGCATCATGGCTTTTCTATTGCTAGCCTGGATCTGGGTTCATCAGTTTGACAATGTCATCTTGTCACAGCCTTGTGGCTTCTCTCCTACTGTCATGAACTGCTCTTTATCACCATGGAGACCCAAGGACACTTCCCACATCCTGCTCCCACTCACCCGTCTCTGAGCTTTCACTCTCCAGAGTCTACTTGGCTCCTCACTTAACTTCTGCTGTGCCCACACAAGGATCAACCTGGGTGTCAAGACCTAAAACCATCCCATCTTTAGAAAGATGCAAACGCACTTGACCCTGTGAGAGCTACCCAGCCCAGCCACAATAGTGACACGTCTAGCCCTGAGGTATAAGGGTTAAATTTGCCTGGCTTTTAAAATCCCGTAATATGTGTGTGCACAGAGCTGTTACACTGCAATTTACTCCAAATTGATGCTCCGTTTATCTATCCATAGCTTTGGCATCTTGCTCCCCTACACTCCTAAATCACTCTTCTCAGACTCTCTTCGTTTAATTTTCCAGCTCTTCAAGCGAATGCTCCCACTGAGTATGCATCTCTGAGCTCTCACTTTTCAAAGTGCAGCCCCTGTCTCACCATGCAAACATGGTAAGGCATGGAACTGAAACGCCATGCCAGAAAAAGCAACCAAGGATGTTTTGGTAGATGCAGTGGTCAGCACGCCCCGCTGGAGAGCCTACCAACGTGTAATTAATATCCTGAGTTTCTGAGCCAAATGAGTCCTGTACCTTCTCTTGTCCAAACCGCAGAGACAAGAACACCCAGCCTCTCCGACGTCTCACAAATCCTAGGATTGATGTGGAGATACAGAGAGGGAAAGGAAAAAGCTGACAAGTCTCCATGCTGCCCATCAGTGCTGACATTAGGATCTGGGACCTTCTTGTGATTGTAGAAGCAGTGATGCCCCTTACTGGAGTGGGCAGGCTGTGACATTTGTCTGAAGGCATTTTACCCAGATGCAGTATGAGGTCTCCCTCTTGAACATACTGATGAGCCTGACCCATACCTGCTGAGATGAAGAAATCAGAGGAAGGCCTGGGGAAAATGGAATCTGAACACAGCAAAAAGAGACGTTCACATACAACAAATAGCTGCGACACCGCAATTCCCTGCCTTTTTTCCTGCTTGCTTGCCACAGCACTTTGAAAAATCCTTCTCCCTCTGCAGGCTTTTGTCCTCCAGGTCAAGAGAGCATGCAGCACTGCATGCTAATTCTTCTCTGATGCCTCAGCAGTGACTGTACATTTCAAATGCACAGTGTGAAAGCCCCCCAGGCACACAGCCAAACCCTGCTCTGCTGTGCTGCTGCCTGGGCACCAGAATCAGCACAGAGACACATCTGCCCGGGGCTGGCATCTTTGATTTATTGACTTATTTTGAATACATCGTTCCTCTTGCACATCCACTTCTCCCCACCAAGGACACAAGACCTTTGCACTTTTCTGATGAGTTCATCCTTCATACTCCACTCCCACAAGCTATATGTCGGGTATTGGATGACGGACTTGACCCAAACTGGCTGACAAAGGCTTCTTATCTGCTTGGCATGGCATTCAGAGAAATCGATTCACTGAAGTGTCAATGCTGCATTACATTCAGCAGTGGTTTCCAGGCATGCTGTGAAAGGCACCATCACATGAGTGGGCTTATTGACCCATTCAGTTGAAACTCTGGTACTAGCATCTTTCTCAGTTCCCCATGCTCCGAAGGCAAACCTAACCCAGACATGTGTGTGAGTATAAAGAATAAAGGTTTCAGTTTTGCAGAGCTGTCTTTACAACACTTTTCATAGGCCAAAAAATTCGCCCCGCGATCCTTCCTAAATGACAGCAATGCCACCTCTTCCCAATATTAAGGGACATTTCAACCTTTTCTCTCTGCAGGTTGGCTGTTCAGCACCAACAGGGTACTGACAGGCATGGAAACAGGAGCAGATACAAGTAGAAATGTGCCACTGCTGTTCTTAAAAGGTAAAGCACAAGAAATGACCGGACCCTGCATGAGCATCCTGTGATGAAGTCACCTTTCCCTCCAGGTCCTTTCATCTTCAGGCACACAGAGCAGCCCTGCACTTTCTTTCTAATCTTGCTCCATCCTGCCATTGCACCATCCTTCATCCCCCACAAAGCCAAACCACTTCGTCTCCTCTCATCACCAGTACTTCCCTGAATATCTATCATCTCCTCCATTTTCCTTCTCAAGTCCTTATGAATTCATTTAGCACCTTTGCTGCTTTGCCTTGTTAATAATTGTTCCTCTCTTTCTCAGTTTTCTCCAGGCAGGAGGAGGGAATGTGCCCCTATCCAACAGTGTGCCTCATCAGTGGGCAAGTGTTAAGGTCCTGACGATACCATAACCCCTCCCTCTGCCCTCCAGTATGAGCCACCAGGCAAGGGGACACTTAATAAGACACCCTCACAGTGGAAACCAGCTCCTTTAGCAGGAACATAATTTTAACCAGTTCCTACAATCTGCAAAAGAGTATGCCCAAGGTTTTTTCCCCACCTGCCCAGTGTGGTAAGATTGAAGACCCATTTAGGATCGATGACAGCAGATTAACAGTGCTAAAATGGAAGTATACAGATGTTTTTGCCACTTGTGCCTGAATATAACAGAGACTCCAATGAGGCTAGACATGGCTCGGCTGAGGATCAGATCAAAAATATCTGAACTTTTCAAGTGCCTTGAATGTTTTAAGGTGCATCCATCACTAACTGAAGGCAGGATTGGTTTATTTCCTGAGATGTATTGGAAGCAATTTGCAAAAGTGAGCATGAAAACTGAAAACACCATGGAAATGTGCTCCAAATGGCTGCACTGTCCTGGCTATGAAGGAAATTCAGCACAAGGGAGTGGAAAATATATATATATGTATATGTAAAAATAAAACCAAAATTAAACATTCAGTTCAGACCAGGCTGTCTGTTTCCAGCCCACTGTGATGCTCCAAAATGCCCCATTCTGGGATATCTGAAATGACAGGCTCTTTGTACTTTCATATTTCTGGTCCACGGAGTCTCTCTCTATAACATTTCTCCTATGTCTTATATGCTTTTGCATATGATAACCGTTTTCAAAGCTGAGTCGCGTGTTCAGCACATCCTCCCGTAGCTGTTTCACTATGCAAATTGCCTGTGCTCCTCTCTTCTAGGTACTGCATTTGAAACATCTCCCTGCCTGTTTACTTGGTCGGGGGCCTTGGCACAGCTTGTCTCCCAGCTCCCATAGCACGGCTGAACGCCAGCCCATCCACTGAGCAGGCTGCTCACATGGAGGAATGCCTCAACATTTCGAGATGGAGCCTTGTCAGGCTGCCAAATAAAGAAAACCCTGCGTTCACTTCTCTCACTCGCAGGCTCGCTGCTTAGTCAGCTGCTACGCCGCCGTGTAAAACCTTTGCTAAGAGAGCTGTGGTAGGAAATAGCTGATCAGTAAGTCTGAAGTGCCAGGGCTGTCTGGGTAGGTGGAGGCGCTAACAGGAAGGCAGGTAACCCAGTCTGTAAGCTTAGAGTTGAGGGTGAGGAAACCGTTTCCATTCAGCAGAGATTGCAGGGCAACACTGATGGGAGGGCTTGGGCTCAGCCAAAAGCCATTTTGCCTCCCCCAGTTTAACAACTCCTGCTTGCTGGAGCTTGGCACCCTGGGGAGGAAGCGTGGACCAGCCTACACTGAACACTGCTCCTTGCTCCTACCCCTGCAGCTGTGGGGAAGGGAGATAGAGGATCTGTAAATGTATTCACACAAATGTGCGAAAAAACCCCACATAAATCACCCTGTGAGGCTTTTTTTTAACAGCCTGCTACCTGTAACACGGGCCACAATTAGCACACTAACTTATTTACATGTCGTAAATCCACAGCTCATAAAGGCCTGTTGTACTGACTTTTCACCGCAAACCTGTGAGCTTTGGTAAATTCATTACATCAGACTTACCCCTTTCTTACAAAGGGTTTCAGCACCTAGCAGCAGCGTGGAGGCAAATCATGTGGGGGCTGCCTTCTCCTCCCAGACTCCAATCACAGATCTAGCATTCACCCCTTTCCAAGTCCAAATCCTGATTAGATGTGGGAATAGATCTTTCACATGGATCTGAGCAGGGAAAAACAATGCACCAAGGACATGAAGTTAACTAACCCCCTTGGAGCCGCCACCAGCAACCCCCAGCCTGGCAGTTGCTTCAAGGCAGCTTTCAGTTTTAATCACAGATTATTTTCCTGACAGCCCATAGTAAAATTAAAACAAGCACCACAAGACAGAGGGGCCTGACTTCGGTTTACAAGTTTCATACAACATCCTTTGGGGGTTCTACTTCGGTTCCAGGAAAAGCAAATCAGCAGCTCAGATGAAGCGGATGCACTCAGGAGCACCCTGGGATAGTAGTGCCACTGGCTCTTTGCGCCCTGCTGTATGTGCAAGTGATTATCACATGTGTCAGTGCCTCTGAGGAGTACCACAGGTGGGTTACATCTGGCTGTGTCCATGAAAACTGCTATAGACATCACTGCATGTCATACATCCCTCCTCCTCACTCAACAATCCCAACAGGGAAGTAAATCTACAAACAGCTTACACCTGACTCTGTCATACTAGGTGAGCATTATGTGAGTGAATCCAAAAGCAAATTATGCTTGGACTTGCAGTGTTCACAGAGCTTGACCAAGTCATAAATATACAGATATATCAGTATATAGATGCCTAGAAGCATGCATTTGCTCCTTTATGCACAGACACATGCTTGCAGCATGGCACACCAAAGTCTCACTGCAGATTAGGGATGAGGGGTTATTTTTCAGCTTCCCAAGTGGTAAACTAAGGGTTTACCCATCCTCCCATCCCTCCCTTAGAGGTCCTGTGAGGATAAACTGAGTTATTTGAACATTTTGACGCTGGAAATGCTAAGAGCCAAGTGGGAGGGAGTGGTCCAGAGGAGCGAGGGAGCCGAGCGTACATTCAGAGGAGAAGTTGTTCCAGCTAATGCACAGAGAGCTCCCAAGCTCCCCAAAAAGCCGCTCCAGACAATGCCTAACAGAATGCACATTTTGCAGAGACTCACATGTTCCACTTTTCCTGGAAAAGCACAGAGCAGCAGTGGTGTCAGCAGTGAGTACACCACGTATTGTGCACACTGCACAGGGCTCTCACCGCTCAGAGCATCACATCACCTCCAACGCTTGTCGATTAACAGAACTTAGGTCCCACCTTTCCCATCCCTTTTCCTGTTCTGTTCTTGGTGGCTGCCAAGGGTGGATGTCTTCCCCAAAATAAGGCAGGAGTGTTCTTTGTGCTTCATGGGACTCACCGCACATCACGATCACCATCTTTCATCAACGGAACAGAGACCAGTCAAACCCCAATGACAACACCACATCAGTGGGTGAAGCCCCCTAAGAAGCATAGCAATTAATTTGTCTGGCCAGCATCATACTGCCAAAGGGGATGAAGGAAAAAAATGACTGGTGGACACCCACAGCGTCCACCAGGCTGAACAGTGTGTGGAGATCAAAATGCAGAGCACCCTCGAGCTCAGCACAGCTAGGCAGAGGGAGGCCTGTGGCAGAGAGGAGCAAAAGAGATGGATTTTCACCCCAAAACCACTGCTGGCTGAATGGATGAATGATCCCCTATTACACATGGCCATAATCTCCACACAGGCGAGAGGAGGGAAAAATCTATGTACTGCAGCACAAAGAAAATAACCTGAGGTTGAAACCATGCTATCTTTTAGACAAGAAAGGTGTTAAGAAAAAGCAGGATTGAACAGAAGAAGCAAAGAGGGTTGTTCTGGACACTCCAGCAAGCTTTCCATCTCTTCTGTGGCAGGGGGGCTGGAACTTGATGATTTTAAGGTCCTTTCCAACCCTAACTATTCTATAATTGTATGATTCTCTAGTAGAGAAGGGCAGCAAGGCTGCAGACTGGACTATCAGTATATTTGCATTTTTTCCTCTAAGTGAAGTTTCCACTCACATAAAACCGTATCCTACATGAATACATTGCACTTTCAATAAAATCATGTCACTTTAATTCCTTATATTTTGATTATGGAATATAAATTAGACTGTCCAAACCATAAAGTCATTACAAAATGAAATTCTGGGCTGAAGTGCTCTGTTCCAGCCATATAAAAAAGGAACATTTCAAACAAATATAATTTGGTCTGTATATTTTTCTAAACAAAACTGCGTGGCAATCAATGCAATCCTATAAAGACCATTTGTATTAATAAAATGGTATTTTTGCAATAAAAAGAATTTGTTGGTGAAGTGCTCAGCTGGGTTTATTAGTGTCATTAAGAATCCTCCTGCATTCCCTTATTTTTCAGCAGCCAGTGAGGAGGTATGCTCAGAATTTCATTATTTGAAAATGAGGCAATAAATAAAATACAAAATAAAGAGCAAATTGTACTCCTATAATGGCTTCCTCTCCAAAGCTTCAAAGCAGTTTACAAAAAACCTCCATGATTTAACCTTCCCTCTTGTAACGTAACTATTCCCCCTCTTTATAGCTAGGAAAAATACCTCTTGAGAGAGCCTCTGCTCATTTCAAACGTCTGTATTCTGAGTGCCAAGAGCCTGATTTACCAGAGCTTATTGTGCTCCAGACCAGTAACTAGGATAGGTGCTCAGTACTTCTAGCAAAAAAGACCACAGGCATCTTGCATCAGCTATCCCAGACTCCTGGAATCTGCTGGGGAGCTGAAGTGAATTTGGGACAACAGGAAGCTAAAGCCCTGTTCCTCAGCTCCCGGCTTCTCCTCAGTTTCCAGGCTCCTGGACACAGGAGGCATTGCCTTTCACCTTGTTCTAGCCTTCTCCAAGAGCACCCGGGATATTTCAGATGCTTTGTTAAGCGGCAATAAGCGCTCTCTGCAGAAGCACGTTAACTGTTCGACTGGCTCAGCTCTCTTTTTGTCCATTTTACAGCCTCTGCATTCCTGTTGGGTGACATTTAAAGGTGCATAAGAATTCCTAGTATTTAAAAAACTCCTTATTTTTAATGTTTTCTGGTGCCAAAATTGACAGACGTCTATGCGCTTATGGAAAAGGCAGGAAAGCAGGGCTGTTTCTGGGGAAGAAATGTTTCTTTCATTTCCTTCCCTCTTCAACACTGGTTGATATTAATTTTAAACCTGGCTGGCACTCCATAGCAAGGAGAATGAAAGATCTTGTTCTTTCATCCAAAAAAGTATCAAATAGGTGTAGCTCCAATTTTAAAGCAACCCCACCAAGCCATTTAGTTCCCAAAAGGTTGATGCCTTCCCTAGCAGCACAGGGCTTGTCATATCAGATGCAGCAGACTACAGGATCACAAAACCTCACTGCTTTATTCTAGCAGTGACCCATATTTCATCCTGTGCTTCGGAAGAAGATGAAAGGCCTCCATAATGCATCCTAAACATAACCATATGGAAAAACCTTGCAACATTTAAAAGGGATAATCAAATAGAGTCCTATAGAAAGAGTAAGACACTTTAGCATTCATTTCTAAAATCCCGTAGGGATTAACAGGGCAATTATAATGTCTAATCTTCTCCAACAGGGGAGTGTTTTCTGCTATGTTATATAGGCAGCGATGATGAGAGCTTTCAGCACAATAAGCACAGGAGAGAATGCAAAAATATCCTGATGCCCAAAGCTGTGAAAAATTGAATCCCTGAACTCTACTGTTTTTAGTGTGGGTAGGCCGGGATCTGGCCTGTACCTTCAAAATTGTATAATGATAGTAACTATAAAGATTGGGAACTAGCACAGGGACCCGTGAGGCCATTAATAAGAGTAATAAACGCGGTTCTGCATGAGGAAAACACTTACCCAAGGAATAAAAACCCCTGATTTTAGAATATGTTATGTCCTCTGTAAAATTCCCACTGCATTTGTAAAACACAGTAGCAATTAAGCAGCAATTCCCCATCTCAGAAAACAGGCTGCAATCCACCCTGTGTTACCAGATGTTGCTTAGGACATCAGGAATGCCCCAAATGGTGCTGCTCCTCACCTTGCCTTTGGGGTGCAGGTACCAGCCAGGCAAGTGAGAGCCACTCTTTCTACTTTGCAGCCGCAGGGCAGGGTCTGCCTGAACATCCTTTGCTTGAAGCAGGATGGAGAGAGTCCACATTCCCACCCCAGGTGTGGGAGGAGAGCAGGAGGAGCAAAAGCATGACCCCACATCACAGCATTTTCTGCAGTGTCCCTACTCTCCCTGGAGAAATGTTCTGCATGTGAATGGGGCAGATGCAGCCATCCTCGTATAGGCTGCTGGGGCGTGAATCCTGCCTTGCTGAGCGCTACAGATAGTCAGTAACCTTTCAATCCCCTGCCTTCCCATGCACCTCCAGCTGCCATAGGTCTACAGACATATAGCTGCATTGTGAACAAATGTTTCCCTTCCTTCTGTTCTTCTTTGTCTGGGTAACTCTGGAGAGTAAAGCTAACAGAAAGGGATTTCGTGAGTCACCATCTCGCTCCTTGGCTGCACAGCTTCAATGCTCAAATCTTCTCCCCACAGGTGGTAAATGCAGCTATTGTTTTGCCACTTGGTGAGGTTACTCCTTTTTTGGAGAGCCTCATGGACCTGCGTGTTGCTGCCAAGGTAATGCATGACGTTACACAGTTCAGAAACCAGCCCCGGTTGTGTAATGATACCCTATCACCACCACACAACGTAGACTCTGTCAGGCCAGGCAGAAAACAAGCCTGGAAGCTAAAGGAGAGAAGATTAAAGCAAAGAAGCAGCATGTTTTTTAATTGTGCCTTAGAATTTCTAATCTAGTTAATGGCCCTTCCAGCCCATCTTGTGTAAAGAACCGAGCATGTGGCATGTACTGAAGGAGGATCAACACTGACACACCGACAGATGCGCTTATTGGCACAGGAGACTAGATTAGGTTTTGGACGGGGTTCTTTTACTTGTTAGCTAGCCAGCAGCAACTTGCTTTTTTGGAGGGGAAGGGAGGGATCAAACAATTGCTGCAGAGGGATATTAGTTCCCTGGCACTTCATCTTCTTCCATTACAGATTCTTTGCTTTGACAAGAGACAACGCTGCCATTCCTTCCCCCTGACTCACTGGCAGTTCTTTATCCATCTCTGGTTTGCTGCTTTGGAAACTTTCTTGGCTGGAGTTTGATCACCCCAGCCTGCCCTTTTACTCTCTCTCTCCCTCCATATTTTCCAACACTTCTGTCTCCTTCATCACTTCCCGAAGCTCCTCCATGTAGTGGAAGCCTGCAAGTTAACCAGAAGTTAAAGAGATTCAGCTTGATACCATATGATTCTGCTGCCAGAGGTGCCGTGCCCTCCTGCCAGGCTCCGTTTGTTTGAATCCGAGCGGCAGCTGAGCAGAGGCCAATTCGCATGCACGCCTCCCATCCAGCCCATGAGTGCCCCGGCCAGCCCCCTTTGCCACCTCACCGCATCCCTGCAACACAGGCAAGTGAAATGGGGTTAAGATTTGGGTCAATGCTGCACATCCAGCACCATAACTGGGCTGAGCTTGTTAAAGCTTTTGTCTTCTCTCACTCTTCCCTCCTTTCCCTTCCATGGCAGGGGGGTTGGAACTAAATGATCTTAAGGCCCTTTCCTATCCAAACCATCCTACGATTCTATGATTCTGCCGTGTGTTGCACCTCTCTGTGGTCCCCAGCCCATGGGATTCCTGTCTCCAAGGCAGAAGCCACTGCTTGGACACCCTGTCACTGCTTCAAGGGTGGTGGGAGCAGGACTGGCGACTTTCACCCAGCAAAACAGAGCATCCCCCCATGCCAGGGATGCCCGCAGGGGGATGCCCGTGTCCAGCTGGGTCAGTGGCTCTCCTGCAGCTGGAAGCCTGCATCTCTCACAGAGGCTATTCACGGAGCAGAGAGTCAGGCTGGGAAGCCATCCCTGCTTGTGGCAGCAGCCTGGGCAATGCAAGGGACACATTTCCAGAAGACAGCAGGGGCCTGAGGAGCTCTTGTGAACACCAGGCTCCCAAAGTGGCTGCTGCAGGGGTCAGAGGCACACCAGCTGCCATGCCTGCACCCGCCCCACAGTGGGTGAACGCACACCACTTCCCTAACGCAAACAAACAGGAGCACCCCAGCCAAACCCCTCCTAGCCCGCAGGAGCAGCGCCAGGTGAGGAAGAGAACAATTCACCCACCTACAGATGAGATCGCTGTAAAAATAACCGCATAGGAAAGAGGCTGGCCACTTGAAGGGGCCAGTTAAACAGGGAATAACAAGGCCTGCCCCACTTTCACCCTCTGGAGGGCTGCCAGCCCTCAGCCTGGGGGCTTGTGTATCCCAGGAAGGAGCCAGAGGAGCCACAAGGAGCCTCACCACCCACTCTGAGGGCTTAAGGAGCTAGCATGCCTCCTGCACACCCATGCTGCCAGGTCCTGCTGCTTCACCCGGCCGAGATGCTCCTTCAGTGATTTTCCAAGCACAGTGTACTTATTCTTTAACTGGGTGATCAGTAATGACTGAGACCAGAGCTGGTCAGGAGCAGGAGGGGTCTCTTCCAGCCATACTGCCCCTTGGGCCAGCATTAGCATCCCTGTACCCAGCTGTGCTCCAGCCCCAGGTGCCATAGGAGGGCTCAGGGTCCCAGCCAGCCCCTGGGGCACAGCAGGCATGTGTGGAAGACTACTCTGTGACTACAAAAGCTACAGCCTACAGCCAGGTTTGGGTGCAGGCTTTTGCTGGCACAACAGCATCGCTGAGGTGTGTGCAGAGATACGGCCATAGAACTTGCCAAGGCAGGATACACCCGCAGCCCTAGGAGCATTGCTGCAGCTCCATGAGGAAGATGGGCAGGTGCTTTTCACTCCTATGTCCCAGATGTCATCACATGGGTTTGGGTTGTCTGAGCAGGGAGGTGCCTGGCCCTGGAAGAGGTGCCTGGCCCTGGAAGAGGTGCCTGGCCGCGGTTCCTCTATCCACAACTGCAGGTTGTTGGCTCAGGGTGTGAATGGTAGCAGAAGCATCAGTTTTCTGCAGTGGGAGCAGAGGGCCACCAGCTGTCAGCTTTCGACCTGATCTGCAGTCCTGACCTCCTGGTTCAGCTCCCCGCAGGAGGCAGGACAACCCATCCTCGGTCACAGCCCTGCTCCAATCTGTGCCCTTCGGGTCCAAACCAAACAACAAGAAGTTCCTGGTGAGGCTGAGGAGTGAACAGCAGGGCAATGAGATGAGTAAGGGCCGGGTGGGAGCTTCTGGCTCCAAGCCTGAGCTGACTGGGGAGGGGGAGGAGGAGGCAGCACAGTGGCAGGAACATGGCTCTCCAGAGAAGAGGGTGCAGCAGAGAATGTACAAGGCAGTTGGTAATTGCCAGCTAGGGAACCAGCTATGCATGTAGATGTTTCCCTGTGCCAGCCATAGCTAGGCACCTAAAGGATTAGCAGCATGACAGTGGGAGCAGTAGGCTTCCATCTTCTGGCGACCCACGGCACTCATCCATAAGTGCACTTCCACTCACACACGTGAACAAGCCCAGGGATCGCCGCTCATCTTGAGACTGCAAAATGATGAGGTTTGTAAAGCCCCAGAATGCTGCTTCCTCCCCCAGCAGGGACAGAGCTCTCCAGAAATACAAAAGTATTCCTCCCAAAACCTCCCGATCAAACATGAATCCATCCGGGAAAAAGGATATGCTGGACAGTAAAACACTGTAACCGTCTGTTAATGCCATTTGGGATGCTGTTGAAAGAATTTTGGAACAACCATGGGACTCTTTGGATGCTCAAACGCTGAATGAGTCAAAAAATCATCAGTGTCCTACAGAGAAACATTTTAGAAAACAAAGCAACTGGCTTCTAACAGCATGATGTAACCTTGGTTTTTCCTCCCCTTATTGTAAGTGCATCTCTGGGTGTTTGCTTTTAAAGCCGTATCCATTAATAATACGTCTCTATATTTATTTAGAGATATGTCAAACAAGGAGCGCTTATCCGTAGCTCCAGGCAACCCAACAATTTTAATACATAAACAGCTATATAAATGAGTCTCATAATCGTCCAACAAAAGCTTCGGCAACAAAGAACCCCATATGCACACCATCTCCTCACAGGATGCTCAAGATTCGGCATCCACTTCAGCAGCCAAGGAGAATAAATAAGCTTTCCAAGGGAATCAGCTCAGGTTATTACAGATCAAATGGAGGAACAAGTTGTTTGCCTTTTCTTAACTTAAAAAAACCCTAACCCACAAATGGAAAAACACTGGCTAGATTTTCAAGCGAGCTCGGCACGTTGCCTGCCTAAATTACACTTACATGCAAGTGCATGCAAATGCATCGTTCCCCTGGTCATGTGCCTGAACTGCATCCACATTTTCCTCAAATGCCTCCTTGAGCGTGACAGGACACGCACGAGCAGCCTCCTGGCCTGTCAGAAATCAGAGCACGGACAAGCTGGTGGGAGCAGAGGAAACACCTGCATTCCTCCGCAGCACAGACGCAGTCAAAATAGCCATGACTGAAAAAAGCCCTGCTGAAGGCAAAGGTCAGGGAGCAGGGACTCTGCAGAGATGAGGGGGCTCAGCTCAACGCTTGGCAGGGGGGAGCCTCATCCCCTGGTGCTTTTGCACCTTTTACTGTGCAAGGCCAGGGAGGAGAAGAAAAAGCCAAATGAAAACAAGCAAACATTTTCAGCTGCTGCTGCAGTCTGTGGCTGGGTGACTGAACACTGCTGACGACAGCTCAGCACCCACCAAACCCTGCTGCTGCTGCTGGCTTTATCCTTTCCGGAGTGAGTGACGAGGGGCTGTGGAAGCCCTTCAGGGCTGCCTGCCCCGGAGGTGATGGGAGGTGACACCCTGCCTTCAAAGCCAAAAAATGCACTTGCCAAAATCTTGCAGACCCTTTCACACCCCCCCCCGGCCCCCGCCATGAAATACTGAAGGTGATGTTTTGGCTGGCCCGGCCAGGGCTGTGGAGGCCCCGGTTTCCTCTGGGGAGATGCCGTGGATAGCCCAGCTGGGCATCACCCACCCCTCATCTGGGAAAGCTGTACCCGGGGGACCGCACCAGAGGCAGCAAGGAGGCTCTGCCTCCAAGCTGAAACTCTTTCTCCTTCCCTGGCTGGGAGTTACATGCAGAACATGTTTAACAAAGCACCACAGGACAGGAGGGGAAGAAAACCCTCAGGAGTTCAGTTTAAGGCCCTTTATTTTTCAGTCCTCCTCCTCCTCCTGTCTGTCTGGTGCCCAAAGGAAAAAATAAAGTGCTTGGACAGGCATTCGGTGCAAGTCCCCATCCCTCCCTTCCTGCTCCCCCTCACTGCAGAGCAAGAGGAAGAGCACTTGAAAGGCACTCAGGGGTGCAGTGAGGATATCTGCTTTGCCTCCACTCGTGCCACTCTTCCTCTTGCAGCTTTTCTGGCATCCAAAGAGGAAAAAGGCAGGACCCTCTCCTGCACCCCAGTGCCTCTCCCACTCAGAGGAGCACATTCCCATTCAAAACAAGATCTCAGTGCACTGAGCTTGTCCCTGAATATAACCCTTCTGGCTTGAAGAGCTCTGCTGGCTCCTGCCTTGGGCAAGGTTTCAGTTTCCCTGTGGCTTGATGACGTGATTTGGGCAGGATTTATGAGGCTTACCAAAAAACACAATTAAATCTAAGGGGGCAATGGAGGGGATTTTTTTTATTATTCCTTTTTTTCTCTCTTTTCATTGCTGGCTTCTAGGGCCAAGGCAATGAGTTGGCAGAAGACTGCTGTGTTGGCTGGAGCCCGAATTTCCAGCCAAAAAACTCCGCTCCAAGTCGAGTTACATTAATTTCCTAAAGTCTTTCAAACATTTTCTTTGCTGTAAGCTGACAGAGAAGCCATTGACATTTCAGATGAAGGGCAATCAAAACACAGGACCTGATGGGCCAAAGCCACGTCTGCTCTAACTCCACTGTGGCTGGCTCCACAGCTGCCACTGGTGAGGAAACCAGCTGAGGTGGACATCCTGGAAGGTAAAATGGGTAGTTAGGAGAAGCCGGGGTGGGAGTGAAATATCCCCTCACTTCCACAAGGAAAAGAGCAATGCCTCTGGGAAGGGACCCACTCAGGTCTCTGCTCAACCCCAGGTGCTCAAATAACACTCAAAGGACGTACCCAAACCCAATGGGAACAAGCACGACCTCCGCTGGAAACCACGTACGCTGGGAAAGATAAAGCCCGTATCCCACCTTTGTGCTTTGACTCCTGTTTAATAAATAATACTGGAACTGGAACACAGTTGGAGCTGTCAGCTATGTCATTTCAGGTGAGACAGGCCTGTGTTTTCTAGGTGCCAGCTCTGTAAATCCCCAAGGAGCGTGCTGCCAATGCAAGCAGGAGGTCACACTGTGTTCAGCAAGGCATGTGTGCATCGATAGTCACGTGCGCCCAGGCATATGCAGTTCTCTCTCCTGTGGAAACTTTGCTTCAGATCTCATGGGCTGATTTTCTTAATCCAAAACAAAGGTCAGACAGAGAGTATGTGGCTTTGGTTTATCTATGGAGAAATGTAGCCACCAGCCTTTCCAGAAACATCAGCAAGTTCTGCATGCTCACAGCTAAACCCCTCAGGAAGGCACCGTGCCCTGCTCTACCAAACGCACCCCTATCTGGGTGCTGGGCTAGCAACACCACGATCCAGGCTTCCAGCACGGCACCAGCAAGCCTGGCAGAGCCCGCGGGAGGGCTGCATCCAACGGGAGCCAGGGATGTGGGCTCTGAGGGTGTCAGCCCACTTGGATTATTTACTTATTTCTTACTACATTACCGAAAAACGGAGTGAGAAAAAAACGCTCCCGGCTCACCCAAAGAGGAAACGAAAAGGGAAACTTTGAGATTTCTCATCCCTCCAGAAAGCCCCTTGGCCGGGTGCAAACACGGTCTTCACAGCTGCCCCCCAGCACCGCCGTCCCGACAGGCCTTGCACCGCCCCGATGCTGATATCAGTAAGGAAGTACAATCACTTAACCGCAAAGCCAGTTTCTTTTCTAAGCCCTCGGGTTGCCTCAGAGGGTTTTTAAACAAGACACTTTCCTGTTTTTGAAACCTGTGCATCCGTATGGTTTGCAGGTTACTCAAATAACCTTATCACTTGAAGCAACGCTGGCTTGAGTTTCAAAACTGCTTACTGCAGCGCTCCCCTCCCCTCTCCGCGCATATCTATTTACTCATAGGAAGCCTTATTTACAGTATCGTCTTGCCAACTGCTGACACAGTAGAAAAAAAAGCCCTCGGTTACACATTAAGTTTTATCGTTGAAGTATTCATGCCAGACGGTGTCCAAACAGAGTTAACTGACTGACCTTAGCTTGGGGTAAGCCACACAAGAGGGGAATTTCTATCGCAATCTGCTTGCAGGGGCAGGGCTCGTTTCGCACCACCGGCCTTTTCATCTCCTCCTCACCTTCATCTGGGCTGAAAAGGCTGTTCAAAGAAAACCCGTCTTTGTTTTCAGAAAGCCGAGTGAAGGAGAGCTGGTTCCTTGTAAGACCATTAAAGGAGGAATTACAAGAAGGAGAGGTTTGATGGTGAACGTAAGGCGTGGAGAGGGCTGCCTGCACTACAAATCGTGACCTGAAATCCATGCAGCCCACAAGTCAAATCTAATCCTTCTGCCGAAAAGGGGAGAGTGGAAGAGGCTGCAGTACAAGAATATGTTGTACAGAAGGTTTGGAAAATCCAGAAATCAGCTTCAGGATGCCTGTTTTGCACAGCAGCTTTGGAAAGATCTGCCAAACGTAACAGTTTCATTTGACAGTCATCCTCTGGCTTAACTTCTGAGCTGGCCGGTGGCCATCGCGCATTGCACAATAAATGCCTGCAAAATTAATCATGAGCTCCCTGCCTGGAACTCCCAGTGCTGCTCTCCTGAAGGGTACCTGCAGCCTGCTCCAAAACCCTGCCAGCAGCTCAACTTCTGTTTTCATTAATGGCCCAGCCAGCGAGGGAGGACTAAACCGTCACAAAACAACCCATGAACTTTATTCTTCCACCCCGGCTTCTGCAATCTGCGCACTGAGCTGTTTACCTTTGTGTACACTTCATGACAGCCGCATGACAGCAATGCACACAGGCACTTATCTAAGCCTCACACTTTGCAGCCCTTTCTTGTCACAGTTAACACTCAGCTTGGGATGAAAGTTGTGTGGTCAAGCCCAGAGAAAAATTCGAGAGCTGCTCTCAGATTGATATACCCTGATCCCCTCTC
>JANHGB010043473.1:34489-57705 GCA_026283785.1 Coracopsis vasa | reverse complement strand
ATGGCATCTATAATAGCCTTGTGGGAGTCTGGGGCAACTGTGCTTCCACCTTGACTATGCTAATTAAAAGGAATCAATACGAAAACTGACAAAAAGTTTAAATTGATCTCTTTTTGTGTTTTTTGTTTTGTTGAGGGTTTGGGTTGGTTTTTTGGTTTTGTTTGTTTTGGAGTTTTTTTGTTTGTTTGTTTCCTTCTTTTTTTAATAAAGTTTCCTTTAAGGAAGAACTTGTGTACACAGGCAGTTGGTTTGTTTCCTTAATTTGGGAAGTAGTTCAGTGATTTCACTGTCAGGGCTTTGAAAAACTCAGTGGCAGAAGCAACATTTCATTAAAAGTATTGCTAACTCTTACTCTTTCCTGTCCCAAACAGGGTTCATTTAAATATGGATGCATTTTTAGAAGTTAATCTACAATTGGCAGAATTAGCTGCAGATGAATGACAGCCAACTTTGAAAATAATTTGTTTGCTCTTAAGTGACTGAAGAAATAATTTAGATTAACTTGATAAACAAAAATCTGTAGCAGCCATCCTTATGTCAACCACTGTAACACCTTGTTAAATAATTTGCATGTGTAACTAGCACAAATAGCACTACTCAATATCAGCACGAGTCTTATCTTCTAGATAAGCTGCCTTAGTGATTCTATTTATACTAAAAGTGTGAAACACTGAAATCTGAAGCCTATGTTAGCGTATTACTGAAGAGAAAAGCACTTACGTTCAAAACCGGACCTCTGTACCAGGTTATAATCATGTAAGAACAGCCACTTTTTTGCTATTACCTTGGTAATTCAATTAAGGCAGAACTTGCTAAAACCTTAAATACAACTTAGAAGGAGCCCAGAGGTGTCCCTGTCCAGCTAGCTGCAATATCTATCTTCTGTACTGTCATTTCAGAAAAGTCACCAGCATGAGGTCACTGCTGCTCTTATGCTCTTCAAATGAGGTAATAATTCTTTAAGTACCGTTAGCTAATAAGCTACAGTAATTTATTTCAGTTATCTGAAGTCCTGAAAATTCTTAATATTGAAGAATACTTGCATTTTATTGCATTTTAACTGATGTAATTGGCAGGTCACCTTAAACAACAACAAAACAAACCCTGGAGTTAAGCTGTAGTATAATTCATGTATGGGGCAATTTACTCTAGAACCACATCTCTTTGCATCCTCCTTGCTCCATAGCTGTCCTGTCCTAAATTCCTCTATATCATGCTTCCCCTGCCACCAAATCCCTGCTTGCTCGCTTCCAATTTTCCATGAGTTTTGATAGGGCTTTTGTTTTTTCACTACTATTAATTTAATGGATTTAAGATCCACAAGAAGAGGTATTGGCTAGGTGTCTACAAAGTGCAAAAGCACTTTTGCTGTGTTCATCTTTTCTGCCTATTCTGGCTGAGACAGGATCTGATTTTTGAGGAGCAAATCTGAAACTTGTTAAACTGACTTCTTAACAGACTATCTTAAAATAAAAAGTGAGAAAACTTCAATTGAAAGAAGTATTTTGAATATTTTGCAATTAAGACAAAAAAAGTTGGATAATTATGAAAATTCCAAAAATGCAGCAACAGCAGCTGCTGAACTAAATTCTTTTCCATCTGACTCACCAAAATGAGGGATGAACATCAAAGCTTAATTTGGACACAACAGTTGATTTAATTAAGCACCATCATTTTTGCTTTAAAAACTTGCTAAAAGGAAAGGTTTCTTTAATAAAATAGCCACACAGTTCTGGTGAAACTTTTAAAAGAGAAAGATACTTACTTTTGCATCTCTTTGCAGGAAATGTTAAAGGCTGTGGTGCTGAAAGACCAGACTTTATAATTTTTATAAGCCTTTTGCTAACATATTAGGAATTATGAATTATATGCTTTTTTCCAGCTTGAACACAAACAGAAATTGAACACTGATGCTATTTATACTTCAAAATTAATACTTAATGTTTCTGTAAACCAAAGTAAAATCCACCTTGCATTCCCTGATTCATATTCATTAGTGACAAGGGTACTAAAACCAAATGGATATAGTCAAGGGAAATGAAAAGAAAGACCATGTCATATTAAAAAAGTTATTCTGATAACAGATCTGACAACACTTACACTGGCTGAATATCAACTAAACTTTACAGTTTAGATTATTAAATCAAAACCACACAACTGTGGGCAAATCTGCCACATTTATAAGTTACAACTATACCTTTGTGACTTTACCCTTAGTAGTATTTTCAGGTATTGATATACATCCTTAACCAGTGACTTAAAAAAAACTCAATCAGAAGAAGTAATTTCACTGTTCTCCCAAATTTAAATGACATTAATACTTGCTGTGAAAGCACAGCATTTGCCTATTTGAGATAAAAATATTTTTGTTAACAGATCGCTCTTTCGGAATACCAATGTCTTTTTACATATATATATATATATATATATATATCTCACCCCTCTCCATAATATATTCCTGTAATTTTGGCTAACAGGAACTGCTGCTGAATTCTCTAGCACATTAAGATTAATGTACATTTTGAATATATTCATATTTTGATGAACTTATGATAATATATTTGCCTCCAAAGAGTAATTTTTATATATATACACACACATGGTATGTGCTTGAGTCAAAAAATTTGTCAGAACAAGTGCTATGCATCTGATTATCCCTAATAACACCATCAAGAAAAATAAAGTAATATAACTTAGAATCATTACTATTACCTGGAACAGCTGAGGTAAAGCTTTCACAGTGAGACAGAACCATATTCCCAGCTTGCATGGAAGTAAGTCATGCCACTGTGGTTTGTCCAGTACTCTGCAGTTAAATAAAATTGTAAGTTTTTCATTACTTCCACACAATCATCAAGTCAGAAGTTTACCATATCCTTCAAGATGATTAGCACTTGTCAACTCCTATAAAAGCATGTAACTACATAATATTAAAAATCTATTTTGAATATTCAATTAAAAATATGTAACAGCTCACTTCTAATCATCGCTGTATTTTAATCTCTTAAAAAGGGCTTTTCAAGAAGAGAAATTCCTAAGCCACATAATCACTTCAGTTTGAAAAAAAAAACAAAAACAAAACAACAAAAAACCAAACCAAACAAATCCCTGGAAAAACCTCAAGCCTCAACCAAGTGTTCACAAGTGCTGACAACCAGATATGAAGACTGTAGCATAAACAAAACAATACATAAAAATTAATGTCATTTGCAGTTCACTGGAGCATTACTCACTGATGTCATCAGGAAAGACAACAGGCAGAATGGTCTCTGATCTCCATCCTGCATTGATCCAGTTCATGCCCCTGCTGTGTGAACTATTTAAACCCTTTATTTCTTTCTATGAATCAATAGAAAAAATGGTGGTATCTTTTGGAGCGTCCAGAAAGTCACTATTTGCCTACGTGTTTCTTAACAAACAACGGTGTTAGAAGCCTTTACCAACACACTTGTTTTTAAGTTAATCAGATAAAAAGCATTAAATCAGACAAGCATTAATACCCGAGAAAAACTCCTTGCTTGGTATAGTAATAAACTAATGCTTAAATAAATTGAAAATTGTTAATTGAAATAAAAGGAAAAAAAAATCTTCAAAGACAGAAAAAGTTTTAATATCTTCTAAAATCAACTTGTAGAAATAATACACCCTTCTAAAAGCCAGATATCATTAATTCAACCTTAATCTTTCAATTATTGTTGATCTGCTGAATAAACATCATGTATGTATTCCCAAATCAAAAGCTGAAAACACATCTACACTGGCACACTTTATATCAGCAATTGCTGTTACTACAAATACAGTTGTTTTTCTTATAAAGTATTTCAGAGATGCAAGGAGAACATGACAGAACTAAACCAGCAGCTGATAAAATGATTTAAAATGCAGAAAACAAAAGAGTTGCTTCCCACCTTTCATTTTTGTCTAGAGCAGCAAGTTTGGCTTCATCTGTACCCCTGCCGCCTGTTTTTTTCTTCTTCTCCCTCTTTTTTCTGCTAAGCAGTTCATCCTTGATGTAGAAAGAACTACGGTTACAGGTTATCATTAGCATGTAAACCACAAATGTTACTGGGACTCTTCTGTGAAGGGTAAACAGTAGAGTAGCATTTATGCAAATGTATCTAGGGGTCCTACATGATTAAGTAAAATGATCTATCTTAACAATAACTGTTGCCATGGTATCCAGTCTTTAAACACACATGAAGTCCAGTTCTGTCACTCATGTGTATCTCCATAGCAATCAAAGTTTCCTAAGAGGAGAAAGCATTCAACTTGCCTCCTTTCTCATTCATCAACTTCAATAATGCAGTGGAAAATAAAAAAAAAGTAAATAGATGCTAATGTATGAATATTTTTCAAGTTATGCTTAGTTTTTTTTCAAGTAGAAGAGCAACAGATTTCTATATGACAAAAAATTAAAAAAAAAATCAAAAAATAATGTGGTTTATACTGCTTATCAATGCCTGTTAACAAAAAACCCAAAGCAAAAAAGCATTTAGCTAAGAACAAAGACAAAGCAAGTATGACTTTTAAACGAATGAAAACTGATTATTTTTAAACATCTTTTAGGAAAACCATACACATGACTACAGTAGCATAAGATTCTGTGTCAACAGATGATAAAAGTTTTTATTCCTCTTCTTCCTTCCAGTTAAACAAAGACTCATCTCTTGTTAGTAATTACTAATTGTAGAAAAATTAAGCAGTTTTTAGATTACTATTTGTGTAGCTCAATCTATAGTTATCGCCATCTTAAATATAATCTTTTTAAAATATGAAAAATCCAAATTCAAAACAGAGGAAGTAGAAGAGATCCCTATAATATGGAAACTTCTGCAGGAAATTCAATACTAATAATTGAAGCAAGTTTGATTTATTACCAATACTTACCAGCTGTTTTTCCAGGTAGATTGACCAAACCACAGCATAATGACCCACTGTGAGTATAATGAACAAGAGTAATGCCAGCTCAGCATTGCTCATTTTTCTCACCCGCCTGTAGTAGAATACAGGCTGTCGCCAATCTGGTAGTCCATTGATCAGAATATCATCATACCTACAGTAGCAAATATAACAGGCTTTCATGGAGAGCTAAAAATTAAATAAGCCAAACCATCCAATTATAAAACAAAACAAATGATAATCCACAGACAGCTTGAATAATACACACACAAAAGATCGTTTGGGTTTTGTTGCATTTTGGTTTTTAGTTTTGTTTTTGTCTGGGGGGCTGGTTTTAGAGCAATGCCTTGTTTTGTCAGCTGCTAGGCTTGCATCTGGAAACAAGCAGAATCCAGAACCAAATGCTGGGGAAATGTATCTAGTCTTTTGCAATTAAAATAAATAAAAAAAGTGATTTGACTGCTCCTGCAACACCCACCCACCCTCCAGTTCATTCACTTCTGAAATAACAGACTCCTAGAAATGTAGCTGTGTTCTACCTGCCTAGCAATCAGTGGGCGGGTCTCCATGATAGAAGTAAATAACAAACCACACACTACTAAATAGGTAGCAAAGAACAAAAGTCAAACACTAGAGAAACCCATTTTTCTTTTACAAATTAAAAGCACAAGTGTTGGGGGAGGGGAGAGGTATTTTTGCTTTCGTTTTGTCCTTTAGTAGCACAATATCCATTAGGTAAAAATGCTGCCAGGCTTAACATCAATTCTGTGTCAGATACGAATTTTAAGTTTAAGGCTTGATTTTGCTGTTAGAAAACAAAGTTCACCACAGCAAGATGATTTTGATTTTCTATTTGAAAAGCTGTCGCCAAAAATCAATCTATTTTAAAACTGTTTAATTTTACTAACACCACCGACTGCAAAGAAACCATTTTCTGACAATTTGTCTGTTTTTCTTCACACAGATGTCTTGAAATATCTTAGTATGTCTGGGGTCTTTTATTTACAGTATGTTACCATCAATTTAAAAATAAACAAGCCACAGAGATGCAAAACAGATTTTTCTATTTGTTAACTTTGAAGAGTGAAGTTTCAAACAAAAAATCTCTACAGTAAACTCAAAAACCTGTATGTTCAAGATGCACAACCTGTTAATCTTAAATTGAACACAACTCATTACATATTCTAATCACACCATTTCCAGAATTAAATCTGCACTGAAAGGCCTAATTTGGTGCAACACATTGACCAAAATATTTTAATTAAAAATATTCTGAGTTAGTCGCAGGCCTAATTACAGGAATAGAAATAGAGCCTATATTGTCATGCAGGTCAGTAGAACTCAGTAGTAGGTTTTTCTCAAGTAAATTGACCAATCCAGGAATAATAGCGCAGCTGCTAAACTGCCAGTCTTGACATGTAAATCAATTTAAATGCAACAACTGCACTAGCTACTTTGATAGTTATTAAATTGATACCTTGGAGATGTATTAAAAAAATTCTCCACAAGTAAATTCACTTTTTTTTTTAAGCAGAAAAAGAGGCAATGCTTTTCAATTAAAAAAAAATATACTTTAATTCAGCATATCTAGAAAAGCTGACTTCTGGTAAAACATTTGTTCAAGCTGGCACCATTATTTCTATGCAGAATATTTAACCACGCAGGATTCTTCAGTGCCTTGAATGCTACCAGCAGTAAAATTCATATTACAAAATTCTATCTTCCACGTAAATTATAAGACTACTAAGATTAATATCCGTTATTGTAAAATTTGAAGTAACCTTTTTTCTTTCCAGTAAGTCAAAACAAATTAACTTCTGATGCCTTAACACAAAATCTGGTCAGAAAAATGTCTTAGTATGTTATTTCAAAACTAAAACTTCTACGTAACTTTTTGTCAAGAATTGAGTAAAAGTTTTTGCATTTTAGAAGTAATAATGCATTGCCTAAACATTGTTAGAATACATGAAAATATTTTAGAAAACAAACCCATTTTTAAAACACATTAGGTTGATAGATTTCACAAGAGATGTTCTTTTGAAAGCTTCAGAGAAATATATGTAAAATCATAAAATTTTTTTAATACTACTATAAATTTATTAAGCACTTGCCTTTCTTATAATACTAAGGCTTGCTAATTTATGTACTGAAAATGTGGCTACTGATTAAATAAGGTCCAATACAACAACATGTAAAACGGGATTGCAAACTGATATTTGACAACCACGTTCTATTATAACTTATCTGTTAAAAAAAAATAAATTAAGACAGCAGAGTCTCTTGCATTAAACACTTTAAACAGCACTCGGTATTTACTAGGCTACGTCCGCTGTTCTGAACAACAGTCTCCAAGGATTAAGTCTCAGAATCAATGCTCTATTGATTTTACTATCAATGAGCATTATGGCTCACACGACTGGCCATTTTAAGGGAAGATAGCTTCTATTATAACCCACTTTTTAGAATATATACTGTTAAAAGATAAATCACTGCTTTCAATAGTAATTAAGCTCTGTATTTGAAAAATAAAGATATCAATGATTTTCAGGTTTTCAACTGGAAAATGATCCTACTGAAACTCAGAAGCTTCCCATAATTTTAAAATCTTGATTTCCAAATTTAGGACATGGTCTAATTAAAAGCAAGTTTCTCATTAAAGAATTTCTTTATAGAAACCTACATTAACTATGGAAGATAGTTAATCCATGTGCATCAAGAACTACATTCGAAATTAAATTACAAAGCATTCTTCTTTCAGCAACCTGTATTAATTGTTATTTTATGTAAGGAAAAAAAAAATCAAGCTGAAATGGAAAAAAAAAAATCTGCAATATTTTTTCCTCAGACATATGTATACAGAATGCAACAAATCTGACATATGAGTATGCCTTCCAGTTGTCTGAAATGTAGCAGTCAGCAAGCTACAAAAACCCCAAAGCACCAATACAGGAACAAAAAGACAAAAAAATCCCCTTTTATAGCTTAAGTTGAACTTATTTATTTTTTAAGAACTGACTACTCTACAACAGACTTGTTAGTCTTGCACTCACGAGTAACCAATTGCAGTATTATTAAAATTTCATCCTTCTGTAAAGTTGCATTAAATAGTTTTTAGAGGTCTTTGCAGAATCAATTACATTGCAAAGAAAAAAATCTCCATTAACTGTAGCAGCTAATTACAATATCATCTATTTTAATATAATTATAATTTACTCTTCCCTCCATGTCATATTTCAAATAATCTAGAGATCTGATATAGTTTATATCCTGTAACCTTGAATTAATGAGATCTATTCTGAACTATGGGAAGACTGCACTGGTGTTTTTTATTTTGGGGTCTTTTTAACTCAAGATGTCAAAGACATTCAGTGCAACATCAGCCAGAACAGTTTATACTTATGAATACAGACATTTAATTATAGTGAGAGCTAAGATAAACACCTTTCTTACTCTAAACAAGTACATCTTGATTCCTTCGCAAATGCTTCCTGTAATCAAGCCCACATTGTTACAGAGAATAGGCCTGGTAACCTATAAAAGCTCCTTAAAATGGTAACAAACAATAAAATTAAAATGTAAGATTTTTGACTAATTACAATTAATAGAAGTGTGTGAAACTATCTCCTTTTTCATAAATTAAAAATAATCAAAGGCTAATAAAATTTATCATTGTCAAATTGATTTGCCAATAAATGCCCTAAAGTAAAATGTATTTCAGGAAACACACCCTCTCTCTCCATTCCCCAGAGATAAACTTTTACATAGAATTTTACACTCTGCAGTGTGTATACAAAACGTAAAACATTGTGTTCTGCCACATGTATGTTTAACTTAATCTTAAACGCTTTATGTTAAATAATGCTGCATGTATGTTTAATGTTAGAATATTAGAATGCTTTGGTTATGTATAAGTCAGTGTGTAAGATAAAATTACTAACAGGGTAATACTACTATATTCTGTAGTTCTACTACTACTATTAGTATATTTCACAAGCAACTATACAACTTTCTCAAAAAAGCAAACCACACTTTTAATTTTAAAGCCCTGTATTATAATTGTCAGTAGAGGAATTGTGATGTTTTAAGAAAAGCTTCTGCCACCAGATAAAGTAAAAATTTACTGATAAATCTGAAAATACAAAGAGTTTAGAAAAATAATCACATGTAGGTGGCCAACAGATCTGGCTTTTTAGAATGCTCTTTCCTTATATACACACAGAGTTAACACCTCTGCCATTCACCAAGGCATGGAGGAAAGGTCTAATTAGACACAGTTATATTGTTTCAAAGTGAGTTCATCATTCACAAGTGAGTTCATCACTTTTGATATGAGCAATAAGAGGCAGGTACAGCTGATTTCACTGCTCAGAAGCAAGCCTGCAGCTCACTCTTCTCAAGGTGGTGTATAATCTCATGCCCCGACCCATTCAGGTGTCCAGTTGTGAAGGGATTCCCAGCTAAAATGCCAAACTTCCTGACTAATTTGTAAGAAATAGAATTTACTTCCTTCTCATCCCATCAGGTCTTTGAGTTATTTCAGATACAAAAACTACCACACTGTCGGGGGTGGGGGGAAACCAGCAGAAAGCTTCGTTACAGCAGATCCAAGTAAGTGTCACCGAAATCAGGATGAAATTGAGTTGATAAGCTCTGAGAGACAAAGGGTGCAGTGTAGTTTCTCCCCAGTACATGGGCATGACAGTAACCTTTGAGCCTCTTTTCACTGCATCTATCACCTCACACAAAGCATAGGCAAGTATCAACATTTAAAGTAGGAAGATAGCAAAAAAAGCAATAATTCTCCCTTCTCTTCTGCCAAGAAACCCACGAGTTACCTTATAACACAAACAGTATTAGAGAGGAAGCAGCTCCTAGCACACTTACTTAAGACTTGTTTTAAAGACATGCTACAGCAATGCCTTACAGGGTACAGGACGGACCACGCTCCATTTACAAGCTCAACTGAGGGTTTATCATTAAGAATGTCAACTGTGTAATATATCTGACCAATAAATGTTTTCTCAAAGCAATGACACCATATAGCTATGCTACTGCACATGTTATTTCTAAACTCTGCATATTATTTCCAGAAAATTCTCTGAAGATAAACTATTTAATCAACTATAGAGGCAATATCAACCATGCATCCACACTGTGCAAGAAACATACGACACTACGTACAAAACAAGTTACTGACAGTGAACTCAATCTAAGCGAGAACAATTTACCACTGCTTTAACTTCTCATTTGTAATCACTGTGCTGCACTAATTAACAAGATTCTTGTAAACAAGTTGGGTTAAGTCATTCATATTCACAATGTATGCAAGGCTTAAAAACCTAAGTTTTACAAGCTACTGCATCACAGTTCCACGCAAAAAACTGCTATTACAGCTGCAAGGAAATTCCTAGAGATTCCAAGCTGGAACTAAGTTCCAGAAACGCAATAACAGAAAGTAGATGTAAACAATGTTATAAACAAAAAAGTGTGGAAATTTGGGGGATAACTCACTTTTCAAGTGGTCTGAAATCACTTAAACTAACATTAAAAAAAAAAACAAACAAAAAAAACCAAAAAAAAACAACATTCCTTGAGTAGAACTTCACAATGAAATTCTCTTGAGAGGTGAAAAAAAACCCAAAACAACCCCACCAAATTTCCAAAAGTACTTCTATTAAGTACATTTTCATGACAGTTCAAGAGAGGATTATCAAAAAGTAGATAATCTGTATTATAAAACCTGGACTCCTGCCAAGACATCTACAAAGCCAATAACCCTTCAAGAAGTGTCTCGTGAAGCCCTGTTTAAATACTTGTAAGCCGAAAGGTGATTTACTATAACTCCAACCCAAAAGCAAAACTCTTTCAAGTGTCCCAGATAGTCATTAAATGTTCATCAGCTCAAAAGAATAAAAAAAATAATTTAAAACAATCTTCCAAAAAGCAGCTCAGCCCCAGGTTTTCAGTTCCTAATTCTATCCCCTCCAGGTACTGTTGGACATACTCCTGAAGCAGCAAGGACAACTATTACTTATTAAAAACTTATGCTATTTATACCAAAGTTTACAGTATTATAAATAATACATCTGAAAGAAAAAACAATTAACAGAAAACAATGCTGAAGATGTACACTGGAAATAATAACAGAAAACAGAAAACAATGCTGAAGATGTACATTGGAAATAATCCTTAAATATCATGCTACAAACCTCAAGATATAAATTTATTAATACAATGAGATACGACTGTCAGCTGAATCAGTGGCCTGTATTTTCAACCATTTCATTGTTTTAATAAAATAAGCAATGAGAATTAACACAACTCAATAAGAAGTGATTTAAGTGTTAAAAACTGCTCCAAATAACAACAAGCTTTTGAAGTTCTTTCAGATACCAGTTTTAAAGGAGTATAACCAGTACATAACACAAAAATAAACACCAGCTTCCACTTTAAGCCACATACAATCTTTAATTAAACCTAAGAATTGCAAATGTAAATTATACAAAAAAATCATCTGAAGAGTTACAATTAAGTCAAATAGGACTTAAATATATCACTGGCACGAATGCTTTATTTAAGAAACTGTGCGAAATAACTCACCTCTGCCTCCTTTCTTCGTCCTTTAAAACCTCATAGATGGCCACCAACTAAAACAAAACCAGAAAAAGGAAGGGGGGAAAAAAAAACCCACA
Source organism: Coracopsis vasa (assembly GCA_026283785.1). Lineage (NCBI taxonomy): Eukaryota > Metazoa > Chordata > Aves > Psittaciformes > Psittacidae > Coracopsis > Coracopsis vasa. The sequence goes on along the minus strand of JANHGB010043473.1, from coordinate 46,114 downwards.
AACGAAAGAGTTTACAAACTTTGAATACTAGTATCATATTTTGTGTTTGCCGACTAATGACCTTCGCTAGTTTTCACATTCCCCTGCAACACTGAGAAGCAAACTCAATATGCAAAAGAAACAGTCACATATTCATACACAAAGTATCATCAGATACACAAACAAGCAACTCCTACAGAAGTCTTGTTTTTTCCCCCTCCTTGCATCTGTCAAACTGAGTCTTGCATCAGTTACACCTTAAAAATAAAAGGTATAATTTGTTTCATCCTAAAGATGGTACTGAAATTAAGTAGCCTCTGTTTAGTCAGAAGTACATTTCTAAAGGTACAGCTAATTACAAGAGTCTTGTGGTTTCACTCTGTAAAGATTCAAAAGGCACATATTCAAAAACTAAAATGAATGTTTTCATTAATTATGTCCATATATGGCTTGCATTGAGAACTGATCAGATTTTTTCCCTGCTGCTTTTGAAAAAGCTATTTATAAACAGCCTTACATAAAGTGCAAAACGTATTACCCTCCTAAGTGTACAAGTCTAAGTGTTATGTTCAAATTAATATTAATAACAGGTAAATACTAATTTAGGAGTTATTCAACAAGTTAATTCTGAAAAAGTGTACTTGTTTTTAATCAATACATCAGGAAAAATGTAATTCAGTGTTCAGCTTAGTCATTTCAAAGGTATACCATTGTTCTTACTGAAACACACCATCATAAAAAAATTTTGATTCTATTTTCCCTAAAATTTTATTGCCACACATTGCACTTACTTGCCTAAACTGTGTCTCTGCATTTTCATCTTTATTCTTGTCTGGGTGTAAAACCAGTGAAAGCTTTCGATATGCTTTCCGAATGTCTGCGGACGAAGCATCCTGAAAAAGTAAAACAAAGCAAACGGTCAAAAACTAATTCTCAGAATGTTAAGATGTGAAGACAGCCAACCAAGTGCAGGAACTAAGGCAACGTAATTTGAGATGTCTAACAACCAAACCGTGCAACTAGCCTAGCCTAAATGACTGAATGAAAGAGTCATTCAGTCCAATTCATCTTTCAACTTAACTTCCTTCATTACCATACATCCATTACAGTGATATTTGCCAAAACTTCCAAGCACTTTCTTGCTTAAACACTAACCCAGGCACCTTCTGCACCACTTGAAAGTTCAAATAAAATCTGAAAATTATTGCATCTGCATATCTTCAAGACAGACATCATTTCAGGAAATTATCATGCTCAATTTCCCAAACTCAGGACTTGCTCTGAACTCTTCCCTTATTAATATTTACATGTAATTCACCAGTAATAGGACTTGCATTCAACTTCAGCTCCACTGTGTCTAAAGAATTGTATTTTTCTAAAGTAGCTTCAAATTGCAGTCTTGAAGCTATACTGTAGCACTGACACCAATCTTTATCTTAATCATTATAAGAATTGCACACATTTGGGGAGAGAAAAAAATAAAACTCAGGATGTAAAATGCATCAGTGAGGTACCAACTTAGCTGCACAATGCACAGCTTTCTGAATTAATGACCGCTATTTAGTACATGTTATAAAAATATCCAGAAATGGAAGATTTCAAGAGTTATATTACATAGTATATAGGTGTTAAACTCAGCAGAAGAGACACAAAGCATCATATTTAAACAGAACTACTTGCATTCTATTACTAACATCTCCAAGGCAACATTTTAGAAATCAACTGTTTATCTGACGATTTTTATTTCTTGATTTTGTATATATTGTTCCCCAGTATATTCTCTCTCTCAAAATTACAGTGTCAACAGGGATTAAAAACCACCAAAACCCAGATCTGAATTAGCTGTGAGAGGAACAGAGCTGAAATAAGATAATAATTAATGCAATACTATAATTAGTCTGTCAGTCTTTTTATTACAAATCATTATTTTCATTTTAAAATTTTCAGTTTTATAACATGAGGCTATTATAATGCTGTATACAAGTTTGGGCCAGGAGTGAATATTAGAGAAAGACTGGAGGAGGAGAAGAGGAAAAGGATAAAGCAGTGGAAAAAAAAAAAAAAAGAAGCAGAATTTTCAGAATTTTCTCAAATTCAGCTCTGAAATGATATTTTAAGTAAGCTGGTATTATCCCCTAATGCAAGACCAAAATTTCCATAGTCTCCTCTCCACCAAAGGAGGAAAGAGTTTTTATTACTAACAGGAAGATTTCTCCTGAAAAGACTGCATACGCGTTTTTCCTTTTTAAATTTTCCAACAGCTACTTCTAAGGCCTGGGACACCAAAGCAAAATTCCTCTGGTTAAGTACCAGCTTGCTTCCAGCTTCATTGCTGCTAGTGAGCTGTTTCATACTGCCATTGTTTTATAGGTTTATTTTTAACTCTTGGTGAAGGGGAAGAGACAGTGACTAAATATCTATTCTAAGCACAAAGAAACATTAAATTCTTGAGATGCAGATTAAATAAATGAGAAAGTGTAAAGTGAATAGATTTTTTTAAGTTAGAGATTGAGACCATCATAACCTCAAGAAATGTGTATAAACGTGTATAACCTCCAGACTATGTATTTAGGATAAAACACAGCTTATTTCTTCTCTACCACACATTTAGATGTGCTTGGTATTATTTATGGAACAGTCACAGTGAACAGTTAAAAACCTGATAAAAGCCCATTAAAAGGTTGCCTCACAGCATTCTTCCAATTACTTCAAACAACAAACAAGTAAACAAAATTATGGTGTTTTCAGTTGTATCCAAACAATTTAAACTTCAATTTTATTTGGAAGCAGCATAACTATTTGTGCAAAAGATCAGGACGAAAGGTAGTTTACCTGTTTCATGCTTAAGCAAAGCAAGAGATCCCAATTCAACTCTGAAAGAATAAAGTTGCTTAAATATTTATGTTGCTTCACCTTCAGAAGCTGAAACAAAAACTTATGAATTTACAAAAATAGATTGTTCTTCTTAGCTACCAGGAATAATTTAGAGATACTTTTGCTTCCCTCATCTACCAACCCAGTCAGCCACTTCATAAACAATGTGGGCTTGTCTTCAAAACGAAGTATTTCAGCACTACTACTGCAAATAAAAACCAGGAAATAGTTTACTGGCCATGGTTTTAGCTAAACCATGAAAGTGATATTTATGAACATATCAGCTAATTTTAATTAAGCCCTAGAAGGTTGAAAAGGTGATAACAATACTGACAAGAAATTAAATATGGGATGTTGCTGTGAATGATTTAATTACAACTGGTCTACATAAATTTCTGCAGCAACAATAATTCTGCCTGCTAACCGATTTCTCCACAATACTGTCAAACACAACACAGGAAAATGTTGTATGTTGCAAACATTCTGCTAATTAATGCTACCTACAGGTAATACTGGGCATCTTCAGGCAAGGTTCCAGATCCTTAAGGAGTTGCCCTAAACAAAAATGGCTGGGTTTTGAGAAAAGCCTCTCATCACTGGAGAACTTCCTAGCAGTGTATGACCCTACATAAGCTACAAAGAACGATTATTTTCAAACTAATAAAGAAACACCTACCATACTTAAGTCAGCTGTTCTAAGAAACTTTCAATTATAGCTAACTGACTTTGTTAGCAACCTTCACGAACGCTGCCATAAAGGCTGAACAACAAAACACTGAGTTAAGAGTCAGTGTTTTCTACAGACTGAAATAGTATTTCACATATTAGGGCAGAAGTCCAAAGATTTGAGAGAGAAAGCCATGACCACATTAAGGTTTTCTGCGCTTTAAAGAAAAAGCTCAGAAGACATGTTGGATGGCCTTGTTTGCAGAAATCTTGATCTTAGTTACATTTAAGAAAGGAAAAATAAAATCTGTATAGGCATATCAGTTAACAGCAGAAGCAGCAGGTAATCTTATAGACAGCTAGCGCATTAAGTGACTTCTCCAACATTGTGCTTCAGGTTGGCAAATTTTACCACCAATTAAGGCAAATGAGCCTGTCACACTATCTCCCTCATGTGGATACAAACATCAAAAGCACCACCCGCCTTGATAACGATCTCTTCAAAGCAATATTGTCCCATCATGCTTCAAAGGTTGAACATCTCTTTGCACATCCATTTCCAGTTAACAGATCTTACAAGTTGAGAACTACTCTTACTGCAACAGCAGCACACATTTCCACGTGCAACATGCAAGTCTACTTTCATATGAGACACTGCTGCTCAGGAGGAAAAAAGGCAATAATCCATCATGTATATTTTGAAACATGGAGCATAACACAAGCACTTATATTAAAAGATAATGCAAAATGAATGCTCTAAGCTAAAATAAAACCTGCCCAGCTGTTTGCTGCAAAGCTGAAAAAAATGCACATAGTAGACAACTCAATGGAGGAAAAGGTGTTTTGTGCTAGATTTAGTTCTCAGAAATACCAAACCACAAGACTACATTTAGATAGGCCACAGTCTGGTCTCTTATGCATGCAAATATGCAAGTACTGATGAGGGAATTTCTTAATTGCTAACACTTTATTGAACAAGCAGAGTGTCCATGTGTCTAGTTACATGACTTCTAGGTAGATTGTTAGAAGTTCATCCTTTAACACTTTTTCACGTAAACCCTTGTACTACAAACAAGTACTTTAGCATACAAACAAAATTACCATTTGAAGGAATCAACTTTATCAAGAGCTAAACACATTTCTTAAGGTACTCTGTTAGAATATTAAATTTTGTCTAAAGGGTAATACACATCAGATTCCCAGAGTGGGGGAGAAGAAGAAACTTTCTTCTCACTATTTCTGTGTTAACTTTTGGCAACTTCTTCAATTCAGACAATGAAAAACACATTACTAAATTTTACTTTACTTGGCATCATTTTCATATGCTTTAGCATTGCCAAGAAAAGTTCTATCATTAGACTATAAATATACAAGGAGAAACAAAGAATATTTTCACAACACATATAAAAATAAATCACCTAACCAGGCATTTGTTCCATTTTTAAAATTAATTTCTTGCTGAAAATATACGAAGATTCAAATCTGGTCTCCTCCTCTGTCTATACAAATTCAGACTCACACCTACAGAGTTCACTTCCACCTTTACAATAAACAGAACTGGCGTATTACAGTACAAGCATATTACTCCACTACCTTCTATTCCTAATGTAACTATGATTACTAATGAAGCTAAAAAAAAAAAAAAAAAAAGGAAAAAAAAGCTTCGTTGTGGTCCCAAGACAATTCTTGGTGAACACACAACATATCAGATATTGCCATAGGCAAACAGTGATTAGGTCAAGGGGAAAAAAATAATCAATGTCTACATAGTTTTCACTTACCAACATACACAATTCAAAACCCAAATTGTTCCCTTGAGTGCAATGCAGTTATACAACAAGACTTAGTTACTTACAATTTAGCAACTGCTTCTAACGCAGTAAATGTGCTTGATTCATCCTGGGTTTTAAATATGCCTGCTGATGTCTTCAAATAGGTGGCATGTATCTTTATTAGCAATATTTCTTTATTAGCAATGGGAAGGCATGTGGTCCAGAGGACCGAGTATGAAAATAGAAATCACATTTCTATTCACCTGCAGTTTGGCCAATCACTTGTTAATGGGTGAAAAGAGAATGACATCAGTATGTCTATTTCATTGCAGTGCTGATATATAACTCCATAGAATTTTCCACAGCATGTGTTACTGAAGCTATACAGCAACCAAAAGTGACAACTGCATAGAGCATCAGATGACTATATTTCAAGTGTGAACCTTATACCTGTAAATAACCTCAGCACAAGCAGGCCTTCATGAGGCTTTTTTCAGCCTTCCCAAATTATAAATCAAACTTATATAACTCTTGTGGGTTTTTTATTCAAGAGCAATTAAAAAGGAATATGCTTTCCTCAACAAAATATTCCGTTCAGAATTTTTGTGTAGAATAAGGGGTATAAATCACTATTTTCCTTTTGGTAACCATCAGGTATACAAGTTAAAATAGAATAGTGCAGGGAAAAAAAAAAGAAGTAAACTTTGTAAATTCACAATCATGTATTTTTCTTCCATGATTTGAAACTGCAGGATGCACAAGCTGTCCCACACAAAGTCACAATACAAGCAGGGACAAATAACTGGACAGAAGCTACAGATGTCTATTAAACATTGTGTCAACATCGCTGCTTTATAGCTGGTTATTTTCTTGTGAAGTCCACAAAAAACTAATATCCATAACCAAACAAACACGACTGTAGGTCAATAATTAAATACCCACAGCCCTCATTCCTTGAGCAACATCAAGGAACACAGCGTGACCCCCTCTTTAAGTGTCTCATTCTCTTAAGTGGTCAGAACAGAACCACTGCTGTTCCACAACCCTTCCTTAGGTAATTCTTATGGCAGAAACGATACAGCTGTGACACTTCTTCCAACCTGATTCTCACCCCCACTTTGTTTCACACAGACTGACACATACCTCTTCAACCTGCCTGAAGGCCATTCTGACTGGACGCTTACCACCAGAACTGTACAAGTCAGTGGCTTGCCTTAGCTCTAGAATTTGTTCCTTTTCTTTTCTTTTTTTTTAAAAAAAAAAAACCCACCCAAACATTAAAAAAAAGTCAATGAGACTTTCAGAAACAAACAATAAAATTCCCATCAGCAGCACCAACAGCCTTAAAGGTCACAATACAGATGATCTGTGCGCAACCACAGTCATTCTCATTTCCCCAAACAGCTTTTTGGGAAGTAACTTCCCTTTAAAAAAAAAAAAAAAAAAAAAGAAAAAGAAAAGAATCACACCTGTTACCCATGCTGTTTCTACACACAAAAACTGCTCAGTAGCACCAAAAGGAACAGCAACAGCCACATAAAGCAGACACACCCATACCTAACATGGTTGCTCCTGTAACAGCAGCAACACAGGACTAGGATATAAAGGAATCTTCATTCATATCAAACTTGATTAAAATACCATTCCCACATTTGCTTCACATCTATCCACTGCAACCTGGTCCTAATTTAAGCTCCCATGACCAGGTTAGTTCCAAGAAGTACACCTGAGTTTGCCAAGTTTGCACTTGGAAAAACATGTATAAGGGATACAAGAGTCTTACAGAAAATTCCAGAGATGGGAAGGACCTGCTAGCAATTCTCAAGAACATAACTCTAGCAAAGAAAGCAAGTGTCTCCCAAAAGATCAAGCATTATCTCTGAACTTTCACAGTTAACAGATACCAGCTGAGTTTTGGTTCACATTTCTTGTTGCACATCCTTTGTTTAATTCACCCTTTTTTATACAACTTCTTTCTAAGACACTCATCTTTTTCAAGAATGTAAATTCAGTTAAACTCAAATTTGCTGCTTTTCTACAGATGAATGCTCCAAGTATACCCCGGCAGTAGAGAACTGTTCCAAACCAAGCCATGTATCTCACAACATTCCATTGATTTAAACTGAATAACAGCACAGCAGGGAAATACATAGGAACTAAAAAATAACGCTAAAAAGGTGTTTTAACACTTTCTTATGTTGCTAAGTTTTAAAGCAATTCATGAAATGAAAATGAATACAAACCAGCACAATGTATTCCTGTGAGCTTCTGATAACTGGCACAATCCCTTCACTGGCATGTTTGTTGCCAGGGGAGTGTGTCAAATGAAAGAAGACTCTGTTTTCAGCCTGGCGTGCCAAATGAATGAAAATTCTGCTGCCTCATGCTTGAGAAACCAAAAAAAGTGACCTCCCCAGCACATGTGCTCAATTATACAGGCTTAGGTTTTCTTGACCAATTTGACCAACAGTATTTATATGTAATTTTTTTCTTCTGCTGAAACTACTTTAGCCTTTTACCTTCTTTGCTTAGGTTTTCAGAAACTGATTACACAGGAAAAATTACATTGCCCAAGAGAACACTGTCATGTATAACCATAAGTTATGGTTTAACGTAAGCTTTGTCTCTGAGATGCAGAGAATACTCATCAACTCTCAGCATTTTTAGGACTGCTCTTCAAAATGGACAAAAGCTATCAAACAACAACAGAGGACATTATTCAAGACCACAATGGCTAATTTGAAATCCTCCTACTGTTATAGTTCATGTTCATTTAGGTTTTCATTCTGGTAGTTCAAAAGTAAGGAATGAGTCGGTATCCTTTATTTATTTGACATGTTTCTCCAGGAACACTAGGACATATATTTTGATTCAATTTTATAGATTACCGTTATTGGTTACATACTTATATGTCTTATATAATTTTTATACTATAGAGAGTTGCGTGTATTTATGTATACCTGTGTGTATTCTCTTACAGGGTAAATAAAGCAGTTCCTAAGGAGTTCTCTTTAAAATCTGCCTATCATATCAGATTTCCAGTGTACAGCTCTTGGGTAAAAATAATTCCTGATCCTTCAACTTATTCACAGCAACTAAACTGCTACAAAGACATACCACTACACTTTTATAGTCCAGGCTGTCAGGGAAAACAAAATGGGATCGTAGAATCATAGAATAGCTAGGGTTGGAAGGGACCTTAAAGATCATCTACTTTCAACCCCCCTGCCATGGACAGCGACACCTCACACTAGACCATACTGCCAAAAGCTCTGTCCAACCTGGCCTGGAACACTTCCAGGGATGGAGCAATCACAACTTTTCTGAGCAACCTGTTCCAGTGCCTCACCACCCTCATAGTGAAGAATTTTTTCATAATGTCTAACCTGCAGTGTCTAAATCTTGCTCAATGCCTTTGCTCCTAGATAGCACAGCCCCCTGATTCACAAGAGAGGTGGCACTATACCCAAGGACAGCTGAACGCAGTCAACACTTACCACTGTAGAGAATCTGTGCAAGGTAGCAAAGATTTTGGGGTGTTGGATCTGACAACTTCCAACCAACCATTCCTACAATGTAATGACCCAAATATGCTGCTATTTGTTTATATAGCTCTCTTGCTATGTTTCAGCTTTCATACATTTCCAACTTCTTTCCAGAAGGTAGGGAATTAGAGGAAATTAGAGAATCAGCAAGGTTGCATCCATACCAGGCCTCTACCTCGTCCTCCTTTTGCTTATCTTGTTCTCATTACACCCATCCACCAGAACTGACATGACTGACCCATACACTCCTACATAACTAGCCTGTCTTTTCAAATAACTGTTTCACAGATCTCAATTTAAGCATAAGTTTTAGAGGGAGATTACTAATGACCACAGATTTTGGTCAAAGCAAACCAAAGATCAAAACAAATAGAACAAATAACCCCCCTGCAAATGCTTTAGTCAATTCCTGTGCACATGAATTGTTGCTGTCACTTTTGTGACTACATCTTTAATTTATTTGTGGGCTCTAAAACTTCTTATATTTTTAGAAAGCTGTTTATTGCCACCCTTTCTGCCATCCACAAAATGAGGAAAGGGCATACAAGAGGCAAAATACAAGATGTATGGCTGAAAAGAAACTATTATAAAGCCACACAGGAAGCCAGCAGAGAACAACTCTCTCCAATAGTTTTCAAAAACCTACCCATTAACTTCTGCATCAACACAACATTTACATAGTGAATAATCCCCACAGGCATTACCTTTCAGAATAAACATTAAGTATTTTATTAGCCACTTCCTCAGCCCTATCAGCAGTGAAGGACACCAATTTATGGGCCCATACACCCACACACATCCATCATATGCACACACACAGATGCCAATATAAAAATACATATAAACAAGTGTACCCCCACAAGCAGTCCTGAATCCTTACACAATGCTCTGATCTGTATTTGTAATTGTTGCTCAACTTCACAAAATATTTAAGAATACAGTTAAATAAAAGCTGTTGCATAAGCTTGGAATGAAAGCAGTCATTTTCATATCTGAAGTAACATATTTCATGTACAACAGATGACAAAAACATGGGTATCGTGAAGCTTCTCTTGCAGGTGCAAAACAAACCAGACAGAAAATAAATCATACCTTGATTAAAGGATCTGTCAAAAATGAAAACATGCATCAAACAGGATTTTATGAGGTCTGTCCCAGGTGCACTGATACTCAGTATTTTAACCAGGAAGTTGAGTTACAGAATCACTATTAAACTGTTAGGTGCAAGCTCCTAATACGCATTAATTAATTGGTTTACTGGAATAAGAATTAATTTACAATTGTAAGAGGCCAGCTAAGTCCTGAAAACATGTTTTTAAGAGAGGTTTGTCTCAGGTGGGTGAGGACCAGATAGGATTTGTGCATGCTGCACATATTAACAGATCAGGCCTATGTCAGTTACTGCAAAATTTTTGAGAAAGCTGTTACACAAGCTAAATTTCAGATGAGCATGGGTTTTGTTGTTGACCTCTCCTACTAGACTAAACCTGGGTGTAGAGCATGGACTAACCATTGCAGACATGAACAGTGAGTGGGGAGCACTACACAAGGTCAGGGACATCACCCTGTGCCTGATCCTCATGGTACTAGCTACCACGCATGGGGCAGGGGCAGGGGCAGGGTAGGGGTTTTGCCATGGTAAACATCCCTTTTAAATGACACTGTGATCTCTGACATTTTGTTTGAACCTTAAGAACTTGTAACATACAGGAATATAATTCTGATGTTCCCTGTGCAGTGCCCATGTGTTTGAGCTACAGACATGTCATATTTATAAAGCACAAAACTGAGAACCACTGTGTAATTTTCTTAAGTGATTTTTCACAATAATTGCAATTTAGGGAGGATTAAGGATGATCATCCTTGAGCAAGGAAGAGCACTCTCCCTTCTGTCAGTGTAAGATTTGCAACAGACCCTATGAGATGTAGCCTTATTCCAAAGGTTGCAAGGAGAGAGTCAAAATGTGCTGAAATACCTACCTGCAGCTTGGGAAACCTAACTGCAATAAGAAATGTTTTGAAAGGTTGCTCACAGTTCCTTATCTGAGTAGCCACAGGCAAATTCTGTAGGCAGTCAGGTGCCACATTTACATTTATTTTACTAAGGTGTGAACTCCTACACTAAAGTGGAAGTATACTTGGTGCAAGAACTACTTCAGAAACATTTAAATACAGATCTTACTATAGCCACAAAACATAACCACAGTACTGGTGAGTGCCATGTACTTAGTTATGCACTTGACTCAGCAGTAAAGTATTTGCATAAAGTTTTATGGCCTGTGGTAAACAGGTCAGGTTTCTGTTCTCGTGGTCTTTCATTCTACATTTACATAAACTCATCTATTTCTCCATTTGACTGAAAAAGCATCTCAGATTTCTAACCTCCTAGGCTCACAGCATGTCCTTAGATTTACAGAAGTATGTTTTGCAGTGTGTTCTGCGTTAAGCGGCCAAAGAGGGAGTTGGAAGACAGCACCCTTCAAGGGGAATATGGGAAGAGCCTTGCCATCAGTGGGTTCAATGAAACGGGCATCAACAAAGCGCTGGCATACGGAGCGCGCCATTTCCTTGGCCATGGAGAAGGTGGTAGTGGTGGTGGTGGTAACAATGCGCGAAGGATCCTTGGGATCAGGCATGCGATTTGACTGGGAGAACTTGAGCGAACCCAAGTTGTTGATGGCTTCTTCCGAGGTAAAGGAATGGTCATAACGAGTGAATCGCACACGATGGGACTCCAACTTCAAGCTGACCATGAGGGTCGAGAAAAGGTCCATGAAATCCTGCATCTG
>JANHGB010043473.1:18237-34389 GCA_026283785.1 Coracopsis vasa | reverse complement strand
AGGATTTTATGAGGTCTGTCCCAGGTGCACTGATACTCAGTATTTTAACCAGGAAGTTGAATTACAGAATCACTATTAAACTGTTAGTTAACACTAACCTGGGAAAACCTACAAAGATGTTGTCAAAGAGAATTAAAATTTTAAAAGATCCGGACAAATTGGAGAATTGTTCTAAAAAAAAATGACATTATTTCCTAAGTGAAAGACTAATAGTGTACATCTGGACAGAATTCATCAACTACACAAACACAGCATAGAAAAAAGCAGTTAGGCAGAAATGATCAGTGAATCACAAGCTGAGCACGAGTCAGTGGCATGATGCTTTTCTGTGTAGCACAGCCCGAGACACGAGCAGTGTGGCAGGGAGCAACCATTCCATTTCACACAGCAATTTTAAGACCTCAGCAGATTGCTGCCTCCAGTTCAAACAATGCCATTAAAGAAAGCTATAAGCCTGTTCAGAAGATAAGGAAAAAAAAAAAAAAACCTGAATAATAAGGGGTCTAGGAGACAAAAATAGTGACTTGTTCAGAAAAACTGAAAAAAACCAAGAGTGGCTTAAGCCTAAAGGAAAGGCAGCTGACACGAGGAAATAACATCTTCAAATACATTAAAGGTAGCTGGAAAGAAAAATGGAATAATTGCCTGGTCTATCTATCAGGTCTAAGCAGTAGCAGTCAGATAACAGCACAGGGAGATTCAAGTTAGGTACCAGGAAAACTTCCTAGAAGCATCGCTAGCGTATCACTGAAACAGACTGCTGAAGTCTCCTTTACAAGCAGGTCTTGCATGCATTTATCAAGCGTGACTTAAATTTAACCGGTTCTGTCACAGCAGGGTATAGCAGGTCACCAGCAGCCCAATATTTTAGAATGTAAATACCCTTTTGATGATCAATTTAATAATAACTCTGAAAATATTCCAACTGGATTTACTTTATCTGTTTCTGCAGTTTTAAAGGTCCTGGCTGAAAGACAGTATTCTTGTCACACTGAAGATGACAGATGCTCATGCCAGAGGAGAAAATGAGATTTTCACAAAACCTAAAAGAGCTTCAGAAGGAGTGGCAAGCATCAAGAGGAGGCAGGAAACACTTCTTTGCTATTAAGTCCCATGGGGCCCTGCTCCATGACTTGGTCTGCAAAGCATTAGGTTTATTTTTCCTGTTACAGAGCAGTTACTCTGAACTACTAAGAAAGTCATCCTATAGGAGATGATCACTAATAAGTCATACACATAATCTGAGTTTAGAATACCTTCTCCATCTGTTATCAGCATTAGCCTTGAAAGATAGTATGGAACAGGAACAGGTATGATCAGCACAGTTCCTTAAGAATGTCAAAGGAAAATAAGGACTAAACAGAAGACGAAAAGCAAACGCGGATTTCTACAAATAGATTTTTTTAATTCAGGCATTCCTTTTAAAATGTCCCATATTTTGTTTATTATAAATACTTAATTCCTGCAACAAAAACACCTAAATGAAGATATGGTAAAGCCACTGTAGTAAACCATATCCAGCTACAGCAGTAATAATTTCTTCCTCTATGCAGAAAGCAGAAACACCTCTCTGAAAATCATATACCTACTTATTGCATGTTTACAATATACTTATACACTTATTTAATGTGTTTCATATTTGCTTCCACCCTCCTTTTCTTGTTGTTACCCTAGCTTCTGTACCATACTATGATATTTCTGAAGGGCTCATTTCATAGAAGCAATGTTATTTTTCTTGATTTACAGACACCTAAAATAGCCCTGTCCACTGAACTTGAGCTTTGAGATCTGAGTGTTCCTGAGCCTGCAGTCTTTCATTTGCTTGTTTGTCCTTCTAGAACCTGGAAAAAGACATGAAGCATTTACCAAAATCAATAAGTTTTTCATCTCACTGCTAAAAAATTCACATTGTTCTGTTTGGATAAATCTACTCTTCTCCAGAAAATAACAGTAGTTAAATGAAATGCATGAAAAAGAAGATCTCATGTGTGAGGTGGTTGTTTTCCATGAACAAAATCATATTAGGGAACATTACTGTCCTCCTCCCTCAAGGAGAAATTGTCCCATAATTTATTTTTGGCATATAGAACAGAAAATGTCCACAAATCTTGAGATCTTAAAAAAAACAAAAAAAGAAATAAAAATGTAGCAGCAATTAGGGGAGAATGGAGGAATTTATTTATTTCTTTAACTTCAAACCTAACTGATCAGAAGTGGCCAAATGCTGCATATTTTTAACCACGAATGCTTCATTACAGACTATGTTAAGGTAACTTTGAGATTCTAAAGGAGACTAATAACCACTGAAACCCCTAAAGTACATTTACAAATCTGTATTAATTTATTCAAAATGTATTTCTATGTTTTTCTAAATGCATTGCTTTAAATAGCTAGGTTTATAAAGAACTACCAGCAGCATTTATCAAATTCTTTCCTTCCTTATTTAGAATACTTCCTACTGAACTAGTTAGGATTTAGCCCTACCCGTCATGTAGGAGAGTCACATAATGATCCCTTTATACTCATTAACTACCATTTTAATGAGCTATTACTACCTCGGGACTCAGAAGACCTCAGGGAGGTTGTAACATGCCACTACCTATATAGTAATTCACTGCTGAGTTAGTACATAGCCTCCTTGAAAGAATATAGGAATGCCCTCTATCACTCTCTGTAGTACAGATGCCAGCATCAGCAAAATTTCTGTGTGAAAGACACATCCCAGCCTAAAACTTAACAAACACCTCAGTTAAACTCCAGTAAGCTTAACATATTATCTATTGCTGTGGCTCACCACTCTGCTAAAAGTTATCACACTCCTAACAAAGTGAAAGCATGAGCATTGTCTGACCACCTTGACTCACAGCTGGGTGGCAGAAAACATGGCAAACCTGGTAAAGGGCCAGGGCATGAGGCAGGAGACACTAACATCCCAAAAGACTATTCAGAAACCTGCCAGAGTCTGTCTGAGCCATAAATTAGCCAGCTGGTATTCAGAGTTACCTGGATAGAGAAATCAAGTTTAGCATTAGGAACCATCAATTAAGATTCACACAGGAACTTAATTTATAAGCACCTGAAACCTAAATGAAATTAAATTTTAAAAATCATGCCCATATTTTAAAAGCCACATATATGCAAGGACCTGTGACAGAATTGACTTGGAGACAGCCCTTACTATTAACCAGCAATTTTGTATGGAAAACTGGTATTGTGGCCACTAAAAATGCTTATCTGACATTATTTCTAGTGAGAATGAGCCAAATAACCCTTAAGGAAGATAATTACCTCCCAAGATTTATGGCAGCTGTGGGCAGATACTGTTACACACAGCGGCACACTGTTCCCTGAGTTGCCCTCTGTGTTTTTCAAATCAAAATGTTTGAACTGAACCACAAAGGCCCAAGCGAGAGGCAGAAAGATCACTCCCCTGCTTTTCACACAGCCATTCCCTGCAAGCAGTTACTGCTCTTCTCTTCCAGTACTACCTTGGAGGCAAGGTTTGCACCAGGGAAGGAGGGGAGCAATTCATACTGATCCATCAATGGCTTCCCTCTTGGCTTGCAAGAGCTGGAGGAAGGGCAGAAGACGCTGACTCTGCCCAAGCTGCGAGACCCTCACAATGCGGCATTCCCCTACAGAAACAGCCAAGGGAACAGGCACATGCCAAGCTTCTGCTCTCACAGCATATCTACAGCAAGGCTGCAGCTGAACCAGATGCTCTGAAAGCTCAGACAAGTCTAGAAGAGACAGAGGGCAGGTCTGCACAAGGAGGAAAGGTTGAGAAGATGAGTGTTTTACTTAACACTTGTTTTACTTAACACAGTTCTCCAGATCAACTTCAAGCATTCTTCAAATTAGGCGAGTGCAACACCCAACCACCTCACCACTACAAAAGGCAGTGGGTATCAAACATGTTTATGTGCCTGTTTCTCTCCTTACGCAGACATAAAAATAATTCAGCAAAAACAAGCCCTTTTTTGCTGGGAAGCTAAACAGTGTCATCATCATCAGAGGGCTGAGGGAGGCAAAATAATAGCTCTTACCCAGTGTTCCCTCTGAAGTCACAAGTGAAACAGATGGGGAAATCCTCTCTACTCCTGACAGAAAAGTAAGCAAAGAGGCAAATGTAAGTGCAGTTTTTCAGCCACTGGTATTAAAAGTAAGCAGTTGTATGGAGCATATTTGCCTCCCATCGTCTTTTATCCACCCACCATCACAAGCAGAAGAAACAGGTAAGAGTTTTCTTCTGACCACCTGTGTTTTAAGGATTGCTCCTCAGACTGGATGCAGTACAGAGAGCAATAGCCAACTGCAAGAACTACAAAGTTAGGTGAACAGAGCTGGTAGCAAGACAAAACTGCAAAAAGGGGAAAAGACTAAAATAAAAAGGGAAAGTATGCCTTTTTCTGTGCCTGTGAAAAAGAAGAATTAGCAGTTGAGTGAGCAGCAATAAAAACTTGGAACAGGTTACATCCCATTAACTATGCTACCAGAAATCTGTTTCAGCCAACTGCCTGCAGAAGATAGTGCCTATTACCCATTCATTTACTTGCCTCTCAACACGAGATTACAGGATTATCAGCATCAAAGATAACAGTGAAAGTCAAAAGATAAAACTGCAGTCCTACTGCCTCAAGTAGAAACACTGACAAATGTAAAATATTTCAAATGCAAAAGCTATAGGAAAAGTATTGTGACTGCAGGACTTAAATGAAGCAATGACAAATCCTGATGTGGGCTCTTCCCTAAGTTTTCCAGTTATAAAGTCAACACTAAAAGAAAGATAACGAACGACCAACAATGTATTTAGAAGGTAACTTTTGACACAGATGGAGAGGGAAGGACTGAAACTTCAAGTCTGCAAGCTACGACATGGAAAAAACCTTTGTTACTTACAATCCTGCAAGTATCAATAGTAGGCCAAAGCTGCACTTCACTGTCTCATAAACCCAGCCACGGAATCAATGCCAAGAAATGAAGAAGGATTCCATCAGATGCAATTTCTTCCCTTCATAACTTGTCTTTTTTCGTAAGGAAAAAACCAAAACAAAACAAACCAAAACAAAAAGCCTGGCAGAAATATTGCAAAACTATTTCTGAAAAAATCTGTCACAGTTTAACACAAGTGGACAAAACAACAGAAATATTTACTGCAGGGTGAAGCAGGAAGAAAGGAAGAAGGGGACTAAAATTAGTCTGTCTCCTAGTCTAGCTCCCCTCTTCCAATTAGTTCCACACAGACCCTGAGCCAACTTCACGCAGATGCCAGCAGTGGAAGCTGTATACCCTGTGGCAATGTCGACAAAGAGCACACTGTTGGCAAACAGACCAAAAGGATGAAAAATTTTTGTTGAGTCCTAGTTTGTTCTTTGAATCAAGAGAAAGGATGGTACCATTTTTTTATTTTGCTTTTCTTCTTTGAGCGGCAAGAGGAGCTATGATTAATAATGAGGTTGTTAAAAGATAAGATTTGAGTTTAAATAAATCTAAAACATAAACTTACCGTTTAAAAATTAAATGTGATAAATGTGATGAAGAGGATACACGCTACAGACAATAATGAGTATTCTGAACAGGTAAAGGAGATTTGGGAAGAACTCCATGGTTCCCTGAAAAGGACCTACAATCTGTCACCATTACTCCTGCCACTCTGTCTTTATGCAACATACAGAAGATGACTGCATACCCAGTGAGCAGCTATTCAGTATTTTTCTCCACACATTTGTTCATGTGTGGCCTCATCTGCTCTTAGCTGCATGCTGTTCAAACACGTTTGGGAGCCGTGGTTATTTGTTTTGAAGGCCATCACAATGGCATCAGACTTCGTCAATAATATTATTCACCACTAATATCTTAAAGAGACAAGCGTGCATTACTTTCCCTTTTTTATAGATTGCAAAATGAGGCACAGATTAATGCAAAATCTTCAGCAATCTCAGGTGCTAATTTTATCTCAGATATGATTTTTCCAAGTGCTCAGTATCAAACAACATTCCATACATTCACTGCACAGACAGTAATCGTCTTCAGCTGCAGCTGCAAACCCTCAGCATTTCTGCATATAAGCCCCTAGTATCTCAAATTATGCAACCAGAATTGCAGAGCACTCAAATCAATTAGTCACCACTTGGGAAAAGTTTCATTTAAACGACTTGCCTAGCATCACATAGGAATTCTGTGGCAGAGACAGGAACAGAATCCAATCCTCAAGGGCACTTTTCGTCTAACTGGCTTACCCATGAAACCATTTCCCCCCCTCCCCTCAATCTTCTCCCCCACTCTCTACATACCCTCAACATCTACAGGTTAAACAGTTTTTACAGACAACAGTCTCTTTCAATACATAAGCCTGAAGCTGCACTGGGGCCAGATCTCTCCCTGAGCCTGAATAAGTAAAGACCCTGTAGAATATAATGTAGTGAATTAAAAATCATCACAATGAACAAGCACAAAGAAACCAAATTAAGATTTGAGACATTCTGAAAACTGACATTCCCTAATCTTACAGTATGCACTCCTGGAAATTTGTCACTAGTCTTTAAAAGCAATATTAATGTACATAGCTGTTGTACAAAAACAGAAACAAGTAGATTCAAAAAGAAGAAAATATTTGCATAAGCAATGCAGACCTGCTTTATAATACAAACTTACAAGCAGTGCTTTTCCCTCACACCCTTCAAATAAATCCAGCTCTCTGAAGAATCATTTTGATTCTAACAGGCTCTACTAAATTGCAGAATGATCTGGCTAGTTATCAGCTTGCTTATTTCAAACTATAAATCTTAACACAAATATAATATAAAATGGATTAGTCCTTAAAACAATTAAAGCGTAATGTTTCTGAGAGATGTGCAGTAGCAGACGGATATCTGCAGAGAACAAAAAAACAGCATATGCTGTATCATTTTAGAAAGGCAGGGAGAAATCAGTAAACCAAGTGCATCAGTTAGGAAGGGGAACAAGACTGCACATATTACAAGCAGATGAGCCCAGGTGTAGACGGACAGTTTTGAAACACACAGTGTCCAGGCAACTAATGATTCTCTTACAAGAAAGTGTACATTTTGTCTCAAAAGACCCACAGGTATTTATCAAGGACTTTCTGCAAGGCATATGTATTTTTATCACCCGAGACAAAGCAGCACAAGACCCAGCACTTTGCAAAATCTCTGCAGTGTAATGAAAGTAATGAGATTCTAAAAGTAATGGCAGCCACATGAAAAACTAGCTGAGGGGTTTAATTACTAATTCTGTTATGGTACAACAAAGTTCTTCCTTAACAATTCAGTAGAACTTCTGTACACGAACGTACTCAAAAAGCATAAATGGAGATACCTACCTTCAGACCACAAACAACTACAACCATTTTTAATCCACATTACTTGGAATCTTGTTGAAATATAATTTGTGAGGCATATTTTCAGAAATTATAAATAATCCAGAACTATTTTGTTTTTGTGAATGGCATTGTTAGCATTTATCAATATAAGACATACTTGCAATACTTCTGTATCACCTCTGCCTCATTTTATCACCACATCTAATGTCAAACACTTGACTAAGAATTAAAAAACCTCAGATACCCTGGAAGACAAACTCCAAACTGAATAAACATGAATAATCCAAGTAATTCCTTAAAAAAAAAAAAAAAAAAAGATAACAAGAATCTAAGTATTTGTAGTCGTATTTCTGAAACAATACTTCATGTATATTTGATGTAGTTTTCCTGCACTATGTAAGAATAAATTAAAATATAGAAACATACTATTCCTACATAAGGCAATCAAAATTTGCATGCAATTAACACAACATTGTTTTAAAGACTAAAATTCCAACTGTGCAAGTTTACAGGAATCCTGGGACTCATGCATGTATTTACATGGGAGTCAAATACAACTGCTGCCTAAACACTGGTAGAATTATGCTCCCAAATAAACTGACAGGCATGCTAAGCTTTTATTCAATAATATTTATAGATCTAGAGTCAGACTTAAATATCCATGAATTGAAAAATTACAAGCACCTTTACAAGCAAGACAACTTTCCATATGGAGAACTGTTCATCTTACCCAAGAAAACCTTTCTGTTTATATTGATCCAGAGTTGTATGAAAGAGCCTTATTTATAAAGAATTTTTAGCATAGCAAGCATTCCTTGAAAAACTGAAAATTTCCATCATCATCTACACTTAGACAGACTTTACACACAACACATAGGTTATTGCATAAAATATGTACACATATAGGTTATGTTCTTCACCTAAAAAAAAAAAAAAAAATAATCATCTCTTTTCAACCAATAATGTTTGATAAGACCAAGCGGGGATGTGGGGGAGAAAAGCAACTCTCAAAAATGAGGAAACAACAGAAGAAAATCGGTCCACCAAGATACAACCATAATTACTCTCTATATTTCTAAATCAACATTTCTGCAAAAAATGAAAAAAAAAAAAAAAAATATTTTAAAGACAAGTCAAGGATATTTGTCCCATTAATGGCTGTTATTAATAGGAGGCACAAATAAAACCAGACACGAGAAGTAAACAAGCTTTAATGATAAAACAAGAGTAAAGGAATTCTGATTTTTTTCTTTCTTTATTGAATGAGTCTCCAAAAATCTTTAATTAAGTCTGAAATTTAGGTGAATATCAAATAAGGGCACACAAACAAAAAACTTGCTGCTGGCTGCATTAATGAGTTGCAGGCACAATGAAATTCAAATTCTGAAAGGCTCTCTTACGGCAAAATAAAACAAAAACATTAAAAGCTAATTCTATGAGCAACCTTAAGTTCTTCATATTTATTCTGCTCTCATTGAGCACAACAAGAAAATGTGAATCATTAGTTTTATATGATCAGTTTTATCAGCTTTTTTTTCTATGTTTCTATGATTCTAATACAGTAAAATAAAATAGTTTATAAGATCTCCCCAGAGAAGGGAAACTTCTGATTATTTTCATTAATTCAGTAGTTTTAAATAGTGAATCTCTTTCATCACTACTAAAAATAAGCTAAGACAAAAATGAACTCCACAACAATATGAAGTCTTCAGTTATGGTATGGTATATTTACTTTTAAATGACAAAGTTAAGTATTACTTACAGATACAGAATTTTTTGTTCAAAGTACACACCAGCAGTGAATCCAGGAATATTCAAATAATTTTAGTCCATATATTGCTTGCTAATTTGCGCTGTTTCATGCTTTTCCCAAGAATTCACTTGTTCCTTCAACCCAAACAGGAAGTAACCATTTGAGATTTGTCCAGCAGTCAAGAATAAATAAAAATACCATCAACATTTTTTTTTTAATGCCACCAAAGAACCTCAAAGTTTTAATGACAAACTTAATATAAAGATATAACTAAGAGACAATCTCAGGGCAAAAATGACCCCAAGGGTTAGCTCAGTAAAAGAAAAAAGCCAAAGGATTTTTAAAAGCTCAATATGAATTTGCCAGAATTAACAGAGCTGAAACCTAGAAACTGAGACCTTTACTATTATCTGCAACTCTTACCCAGGTAAGGAGAAATAAAAATAACATTGCTTCTGCGGAATTGCTACTGCTGCACTGATTAATATAGGAACTATTTGCAACAAACTAGTTGCCCTCCAGGAAGTGCAAGAGTTGCATTAAACCCACAGCCTTTTCCCCCCTTTTGTAAAAAGTTTTTTCTTGAACAAAAGATTTAACAATTGTGTGCAGTCATATAACATAAATCCTCAAATGAATGAATTGCCCATCAGCCAGACATGTTTACACCTCAGGTGAAAAAAAAAAGATCAAACCAGATTTTTTTAAAGCTACATTTGCTAAAACTCTTGACAATCACCTAGAAGAGTAAAATGTATTTTGCACAAATATATGTATTCTTCCCATATCTGATTTTTGGCAATTATGCTGATCAGCCTGGCAAGCAGACAGAGCAAGATTAATGCTAACTTCCTAAAACAAATTGATTTCATGTTCCAAACGCTGTGATAATTTTCCTTGTATCTTTCAGATTTCAAATTTCCCTAAACTGAATAGTAGCAGCTGGAAAAGCTTGCGCTAGGTTCTCTTAAAATTATATCGCACCACAGTAGCTAAGATTTTCCACTGACATTAAAATAGATGTAGCCAACCCATATCACACAATGAAGTAAAATTCCATTGTTTTCTAACAAATCTTACTCAAAACAGCATTGACAAGAAACTCATTTCAATAGTGCTTCATGCAACGTGATGAACTAATGCCAGAGATGAAGAAACACTAAGATCTCACCAGGGCATTTCCAGCAAATGAGTCTCCGCTGGCTGAAACAATCATTCTAAATACTGCATTATCTTCAACTCTGTCTTCTAACCCTTTCTTTTTAACACTAGAAAGAATATTTATTTGGTACTTATTTGAAGATGAACTTGAATTTTGACTAATAAGTATGCTCTGGCTGCCATTATATTAAACCAGCAACAGCAATCCATCAATTAGACAAGAGGTGCCACCTAAGACTAGAAATAATGCACTTAAAGGCTTTTTAAAAATAAGAATGCTTTTTAAAAATAAGAATTGCATCTGAAACCAAAGTAAATATCTGATAACTCCAGCAGATTTTCCCCGATTTTCAACTGTGAGTTCATGTAGTACTGCCTCTTATAGAACCAGAACAATGCTGCTAATTATTAAGATATTTAATAATTATGCTTTGTTGATATTTTCTAAAATTAGTAATAGGCTGTACATTCACAAAACTTAATAATCCAAATTCTTTTTTGGTATTCATTCAACAATACAGCTTCAAAATATTAACTATGTGTATTTTTAACAAACAAGTTCAATCAAGTTGCTTGCTATCATCTGCATGGACTTTTTTGATACTCATTCAAAATCACTTACATGTCAAAGACACTGCATGAAATTGAAACCTTTACTAATGCCAAGGTTTGACCCAGGATCCAAAATAAATCTGCATGTACAGACCCTTGTACCTACACAAAGCACCAATTACTTCAAATAAGGTTTTGTCTGTGTGCTAGAGTCCACCCATGTGGAGCCAATTACTATAGCAGGGCCATTATATGGTTCATTTCCCCATACCAGCTTGGCAAGAGATGTACATGGGTGTAGGAAGTGCAAAAGAACCTTCACTAATAAAGTGCCTCAAACACACATCCATGAATTGTAATATTATTGTTACAACAAACACTTCTTCACTGAGACTAGACCACGCAAAACAGTAAATACTGCAGGGCAATTTCCAATTTGAAGAGTATTTTCCCTGTTTCTTTTTGGTCCACCAGTAAAATCCAATTACCTTTTTTTTTCTTTTTTTTAAAAAAAGCCTGAATAATTATGTTGATCCTTAATCTATGTTGCACATTTCTAACAATATCTGAGAATTCCTAAGAACGTTGAGAGGCTGTAGGATTTGAACAGAAGGTGTGAGGAAAATGGCACAACTGCATGCTCTTTAAGAAGTATAGTATGTTTGTAACAGCAGAAGCACTGATATTACTTATTGATCATGTCTGGTATCATTCCATTCCTAAATGGGAAACTTGTTTTTTGAAATAATTATTATAAATAGGAGCAAACCACTTGACTATAAAAATCTTTTCCCCATTGGAAGTACTAAAGCTCCATCTAGAGGCTTTTCTTCCTCGACTGTCATTTGTGGTATATGTAATATCACCTAGAAATGTGAACAATATTAAATGTCAGAGGCTTCCTTTGTACCTCCTCTTTTGTTATTCATAATGGGTTCTTGCCCTGAACCTTTGCCTGGCAACACTAGCTCCTTCACTGCCATCAAGTGGTAAGAAACCAAAACTGAACTTAAAAATGTAAAATCTCAATAATCAGATTAAATGATCAGTACAGTAAAGAGACAACTATAAATACTGAATACTGAAAATCCTTA
This sequence comes from Coracopsis vasa, assembly GCA_026283785.1. NCBI lineage: Eukaryota > Metazoa > Chordata > Aves > Psittaciformes > Psittacidae > Coracopsis > Coracopsis vasa. The sequence goes on along the minus strand of JANHGB010043473.1, from coordinate 22,487 downwards.
TGGTTCTTTTCATTGAAGTTCTGGTGTATCTACTACCAAGCACTACAAAGCCCCAAGCAATAAATTCAGCAATGGCTTCAAATCTGGGTTTGTAAGGTTCCTTTTCACTTCAAATTACACAGAATAAAAATCAACATCCATACTCCCCAACATTACATTTAGAACAAAAAAGCATCACAACAAAAGAATTTTTAAGCAATAATGTATATAATGCTTAACACTTCAAAAATATTGATTTTGGCAAGTATGAGGAATTTCATAACATAATTAGGAAGGAACAGGACAAACATCTTCTCAGACTTAGTGTTGTCTATTGGCAGTATCTCAAAAGAAAGGGCAAAACAGCAGCCCATCTCTTCGGCAATGTCTAATGCAGCAAGTATGCAGCTATGTCAGTCTCTCCCTTTGTGCTCCACAGCTGTAATCAACTGTGGACATTTGTTATGTCAGGAGAAATCTTAATGCTCTACAATCAAACGTGACCTACAGAGAAACACACACGCAACACACCAAAAATCTGGGAGGGTTTGTCTAGATCAAGTAAATAAGAAAAAGAACTAATAAAGTAACAGCAGAACGGAGCCAGGCTGCATGACCTTGATTACTTTCATTTCAAACCCTTGAGTGACTTACAGTACAACTACTCCCATAGTTACCCATCACTCCCACATACAATGTCTGAATTACAGAAAACCTACAGGGTCTTCACCACGACTAGGTGTTTTGCCCATGGAAGAAGATAAAAGTACAAAGACTTCTTGATGTTGTCCTGTTAGACAAAATAATGACTAGCACATTCAATGGAGCTTACAAATTCAATTTCTGTTACAGAAATTTAAAAATGGAAAAGAACAGTTATCACATTAAAATGAACAGAAAAAAATGACATTCTCTGTACTGGTGATATTCTATGCCTTATCAATACTTCATCAGTAAGGAAAGAACTATTGAACTATTTCTATCAAATCCTGGGTCTACCAGTCTACAGATTAAATCTGTGCTGTGCAAGTTCTGGATGGCCACTTACCTACTTCTAACTGAGAAGAGCCAGCTCTCTGCACAAGAGACTGCTCACACAAAGCAGTTTACTAAAACTTCGCCATTGGGAAAGCAACTTCCAGACAGCCAGACTTTCCAGCTGGAAAAGGTCAGTCTGAAATATCTGACTTCTGATTTTTCTTGGCCCTGGAACCCAGCCTGCTCATTCAAAGACACTTTGCTTCTAAACCAGCAATTTTCAAACACAGTTATGAAAAATCCTCCTTTCAAATAATCACTGATATAACCCCCCTACCTATTGAAATTGAGACCACATCAAATATTTGTTCGAGAATGACTGGAGAATGCCACAAATTCTAAAAGTAGATATTATGAAACAGGACAACTATTTCTTCTGCAATGCTAGGAAAAGAAAAATAGGACTTATACTGACATGCAGAAGTAAAAATGGATCTTCAGGAATTATACAGGAAAGAAAAGACCAAACACTGAACAAGCGAAGAAAAAGCAAAATAAAAATCACAACAACTAAAGTATGTGAGGATTGGGGTGGCGGAAATTAAAAAGGCAAGAATAAGAAAAGGGAATATACAGAGGGACTGTAACATGCAGCCTGAAGCCACATGCAGCTTTAAACTCAAGGCAACACTAAGTGCCTGTTGCTTGGCAATTCAATCTCGAGGTCCAACTGAAAAGACAAAACCAATTTTAGACAGTCATTTTAGTTACAGAAAGCATAGGGATTAGACAAAGAGGCTGTTCCTGAAGTAATTGAAATGTAAGTTAACCAGGGTGCATACAACCACTTTAGCTCCTGAGCTGAAAGAAAGGACTGAATTTATGATGAGCGGTGAAAGCCACAGTAAAATTTCATGGCAGCAAGAATACATTTAAAAACAAACCAACCACACAATAAAGAGAAAAGATGACCCCCAAGATTAAGAGTGACAAATTGAAGTAGGAGACATTGGAGATTTTTTTTTTTTGGGGGGAAAAATAAAAATAAAAAAAACTTTAGCTTTTCTTCCTGAACATGATTACATGTAGTTCAAGCTGATTGCAGATCTCTCAAAAGGATGTATCGAATACACTGATAAGAAAAAGTAACCAGAGGAAGGGTGCTTAAAAGTTACAGATATCCCTGTATCATATCCCTGATTGATAACTACAGTTCTTCATGGGAGGAAAAAAAAAAAAAAAAAAAAAAAGAAAAAAAAAATCAAGTACAGTAAGTATATTCTCAAGCAGAACAGAGAAGACTGTCAGACTCTTTCAGCCTCTGAAAATTAGAACAGCAAAAAAGCCTAGCACAAAAGCCCTGGGAAGTGTCATCACGGAAGAGAGAATAATTATTAGCTCCAGGGGCTGCATGGACAATCACCGTGGGCTGCAATGCAGAAGGTTCTACGACGCATTCACAAAGCCCTAACAACGCTCAAGCACCACAAGCCAGCTCAGCAGTTCTCAGCTGCGGCCACCAGGGACCCTATATACTGCCCTCATTAAAGCAAAACACTTAGTGCAGTCCCAACAACAATGCTGTCTTGGTGAAAAATAAAGCTCTAAGCATAGCAAAGAACAAGAAGCCATTTAGGTAACAGTCTCGTTCTCCATCATTATTCTAGGATTGACAGTTTGAAGATGGGGATTTAGTCTGGGGGGACAGAAGGCAAAAAAAATACCTCCATGATGCCCAGTGAGCAAACGGCTAGTGAAAACTGTAAACCTTCTGCCAAATATTAATCTAGAACATGAAGCCTTGGTAGGCAGGTCTAAACAGATCCGCTATGAAATCTAGAAAGGGACGAAGAGACTAAAGAGAGAAAAGATCTGCATATGTCATTCATTTTAATGATTTGTTTCTATCTTTCCTGGGTAAAAGAAATAACAAAGAACAACTCAAAATATGCAGGAAATCTACGCAATCATCTGCTTCCATTTTGGGGCCACAGGTGTTTATGCTAGGAATATCACTGGGTCTCTAGGATGACAGCTACGGCCTAAAAATTAAAGATCAACTCATATGAAACATTGTCTGGACCCAGCTTTGTCAGAAAATGAGGCAGAGTTCCATATTTCATCCAAATAAAACAACCAAGGTTCAATTTAAACAGAATCAATGGACAGCATAATAAACAAGATGCAACTTAAAATGTCAGGAAAATACCAGCAATCATTCTTTTGAAGAGTGGCTCCTTTCCTTGGGCTATATCAGCAACTGCAGTACATTTTCCAGATTACTGATGCTTGAAACGAAACAATTTCAGAACATTTACACAAGAGCACATGCAATGATTCTTGCTAAAATCACCAATTTAATATTTAACTTCAAAAAATTAATACAGAAGAGCTCAAGCCTGTGAAGTATTCATCAAGAGTGACCGTAAGAACTCTAGAGTAACCCACCATTCCAAGCACACACTGGCTCCACTAGAGTCTCCTGTTTTCCTTCCCATTGCCATTGTGCTGGGACTCAAAACATTGCTATCCCCACACTGCATCTCCCTTGACTAAGTGATAGATTTTACACTAGCATAACACATCTAGAGTATTTTGTCACCTCTTGTAATGATGTTTTTCCTTAACCATGTCATTACAAGACAGAACCTTGTGCAAATGAGCCCTGTTTTCAAGGTGCCAGTATATGAATCTGTTACTACTGACATTCAATAGATCCCAGAGCACAAGCACAGGGCTGAGTCAGAACAACATTTTCTAGACCAAACAATTACCTCAAATAATCTTACCATGGCCTAGCACAGAAATTAACAACTTGTGTATTAGTCACACAAAACAAAGCAAACAAACAAACCCCCCCCCTCCCCCCCGCCAGCCAACCAAACAAAAAAAAATCCTATATTTTGAGGGGGAAGGAATCAGTTAATTCCCACATTCCACAAGCCACTGGTTTTCCTTCATGTTTGATTGTATCTGAGTGATCAGTGTTCTTCAGGGAATCTTTACTCCTTCTTTTAACTGCCCCTTCAGGACTCACACCATCTCATCTTTAAATGGCATACTGTTTTCATTATATAACCAGACAAAAGACCAAGGTTTTTTACCATTATTTTCCACCTTTACCAATTTACACCAGATACCATTCCTTTAGGCATTCTTACCTTCATGCTTAAATTCATTAATAGATTTGGGGGGGGCTCTCCAGATTGGTCGTCCAAGCGAGCGTTGTCCATCGTCTCTGTCAGGGAGTCCATTTTGAGGCTGGTGTTGCTTCTTTGCTGGTATCGGTAGAT
>JANHGB010043473.1:1726-13014 GCA_026283785.1 Coracopsis vasa | reverse complement strand
GACAGGACACCTGACCCAAACTAGCCAAAGGGGTATTCCATACCACAGCACATCATGTCCAGTATATAAACTGGGGGAAGTTACCCAGAAGGGCAGATCACTGCTCAGGTCAGGGGGGTACCTGTCAGGAGGTGGTGAGCAATTGTATTGTGTATCATGTGTCTTATTTGGGTTTATTCCTCTCTTTTTATTATTATAAAAATATTTAACGTTATTTCAATTCTTAACTGAATGTGCAGGTTTTACCTTTGTCCAATTCTCCTTCCCATGCTACCAGAAGGGGAAGCAAGCAAGCAGCTATATGGTATTTAGTTACTGTCATCTGGGGTTAAACCATGACAGTCCTTTTTGGGTGGAATGCTTCAAAAATTTCCATTCTTGCACAGTAGTCTACCCTAGCCAAAACCAGGACACACATGCATTCCCCAATAACACCACCTGGCTTTATTGATTTTATTCAGTAAGTGTAAGGTTTATACAGAAGCATATAAATAGTAAGAAATCCGCCAGAGCTCACTGACAGCATCCAACACTCCTTGGAGGCATTCACAGAGCTTGTAGATGACGTGGAGAGGAGACCAAGAAGACTAGCAAATGCAAATAGGCCCTCACAGGCACAGGATACATTCCTTGAGACACAATACTAGACTGTTACTAAACATTTTAAATCAAGACCAGGCAAGGATGTTCAGTATTCTCAATTGCAAATAGTGGTTTTTCTTTAAATCACAGTATTTCTTAACTGATACATGTTTATAAAAAAAAAATACCCTCTTCAGAAGCCATACTGCACAATATCACTAAGGAAAACATTATTTAAAAAGAAAACAGAAGAAAGTATCTCCAGTGACCAAATGAATATCCAACCACACAGAGCCAGAGATCAAAACAGTATCTAACTACACAGAGACAGACAGATATTTTCAACCGATGAATTACAGGGCCCTGGAAACCAGAAAGCAACTGATCTACTTCAGCTATTGTCCTTAAATCTAAGTTCACTATCCAGAAAATTAAGGTCTTTATAAATCATATCCATTTGGAGGGAAGAAAGGTAAGTGCGTGAAAGGCATAAATCATCACGATTGAGGAAATTAGTAAGTCAGTAACTCATTGATAGATAAGTCTATCTGTTCAGCATTGGATTGGATTTTTTTTTTCTTTTTCCAAAATTAACACAGCTTTCTGGTTAAGCACCTATTATTGTTCAACCAGAAAAAAAGACTTGCATACTTCAGTATGGGAACTCTGTACTACGCAACTGAACATGCATGTGAGTTACACCTAATTTTTAAATATAGTCCATAACTTATGTACAACAGAGGTTTGCTCTTTCACCATTGTGAGCTGCAAAAGGCAACTGACCAGCTCATACCCTCAATCTTTATTTCAACTGTCGAAATACTATTCTCAGCAGATAGAGGTCAACATTTTAATTCACTATTTGTTTTGAATGCTGCTGGGCTAGCTTGTAGTGTTGGAAAGTTACTGGAGCAGAAACAGAAAGAGGACAATATTCAGTAGAACAGAAACTACAAACCACACAGGTTACAACCTGACCACAGAAATACCTTCTATTCTACCTAACAGATAGGATGGAAAATAAGTTTATTTCAGTCAACTGAAAGAAGCGCTTGAATTGAATAAGATTTCCTTTCCACCAAGTAAGATTTTAAATAATTCCTAATAGGAAATGGGAAGAGGTTTCCATATAGGATGAATTTTTATGGACTTTTTTCTGCTGTAACACTATAGTACCACTGTTACACACAACACTGAGTAAAGCAATTGCTAATATGATTGGAAACTGTCACAAATTAAATGGCATACAGTCCTTCTATTCTCCCATCACAACATTTATATCACATAAAAGAATACTACAGAAATGGTGATTATGAACTATAAAAGCTAGTCTAAATCAGTTTGAAATTTAATAAAACATTGATCAATCAAACTATAGAATCATCTGCGATATTTTCAGAGTAGGTAAAAAACAATTATTGCCTCTTAAAGGAGAAGCTATTCACCCCAAATCAGTGCAATAAGGCTATTTCACAGCTTTCTCTGGTTCTCATCAGCACTGACTGGTTTTTTTCAACACTCAAAAGCACTTTTCAGTGTTGGAGACAGCAGCATTTCAGGATTATAGGCCATGTATAAAAGCAAGGCTTCCATAGTTCTTCCTTTTGTCTTTAGTCAGAGAAGGATTGCAGGGTGACTTTATTTCAACAGGTCCTATACATCTTCTGGTTTTCTCTGCAAATTTTCCAGATTAACACTGAACGAAGAATTTCACATCCAGCACAGATGAGGGACTGCTTATGAGTTTTCTTCATTTCTCATTCCACCGCTCATTTGTTTGACATCAAGAACAGTTTGTAAGGCCTGTAAGCTGGGTCATTTCAGAAATTTGCACTTAGCAATCCATCAGATGAGAGCCCAGTAATATACTGTCCTACTTTGAAGTGTTACATTCAAACTGTGTTACTGTTTGCATAACTGTAACATACACCACATGTACCACACATTACCACACACATAAGACTGTAAACAATCACTATTATACAGACCTAGCAACATCCAAACAAGGTTGATGGACACAAAAACAAGAAACAAAAGGAATCCCAAATCTCATAGTTTAGGGAGAAACAACAATTTTAGGCTGCAGGAAGAAATGAACAAACATAAAAAAAACCCAAACCTACTGCTTAGGAACCCAAAAATTGAGGGAAGCAAACTTTCACTGGGCCCAGCATACAGCTAAACAAAAGCACAAACACTAACAAGTAAATCAAAAGCAAAACTGCAGGTTTTCATATGCTGCATGAATTTTGTTAGCCCCCTAGGATGCTGTGGAAAACCAAAACATTTCAGATATACATTAATTTCCTCCTTTATTTCATTTTTATATCAGACCTATTCTTCAATATTAAAACCCCTTTGTTATCGCTTATACTCTCATTCTTCCTGGCTCAGCTGTGCAACAGCACCACGGCCTTTTTGTTACTGGCTCTGCTGAGAGCACAAGGAGCACCACCCCAACTAAGGGACATTTTATATGCTTAATTCCATTTTTTAAATTTTAACAAGTACTTAAAGGTAAAATAGCATCAAAGATACCTCCAAATATCTTCCTAGTTTTCTCTAGATCTTATTAGAAAACACTGTCAATGTTAATTGTAAAATGAATCCAGATAGAGCATAAAATGTTTATCGTTCAACAGAATGAAACTAAGGCAGCCTCTAGGAGTTTTCTTTACACATCTTTACAGACAAAGATGATGATCACAGTCCACAGCAGTCAAGTAGTGGAAAGCCATTCACAACTGTATGTTATGCTAACTATGTGGCTGTTTTGGATAACAACATAGGCACATAGATGAGAACGTCTGCAAAGGAGATGAATTTGAAACAAGCATAAAACCTACAGCCTTGCGTAAGCACCAGAGGCCACCAGCACAGGTTACCTACCATTCCTTGCCAAGAAATTGGCCACTCCCTTCAATGAATTACAGGTCAAACAAAAGAACTTCTAGGAAGAAAAACAGCTCATTTGCAATTTGAAGATTAGGCTATTATGGATACATCCTTAAAGGATTAGTGAAGTGGGAAGTATAGAGAGGAAGAGCTGAAACATTATTGCTGGTGCAGACAGAAGAACAAGGGAAAAAAGAAAAAAAGAAAAAAATCAAGACTGCTTGTTTTATCCTTCAGGACTGCTTGTTTTATCCTTTTCACAGTGCTTTGCATAATGTTAGTTCCCTTGGGTTCCAAAGCACAGTAGCTTTCTGCTGCTATATGTCCTTCTACACAGCAAAAAAGAAGAAAAATATAATCTGAAAGAAATCAAGGAAGTATTATATGAATGAATTACCAGGGAAAGTTAACAGTAAATGTCTTCAAAACTACTTATAATGGTAGATTCTGAAACACTTGTGTCTTTAAGAAAGGAACCAACAATGAAAGCAAAAAAACCCCTGGATTTCCTTGGACAACATCCAAGCAGAAACTTAATAGGAAACAATACAAAAAGCCTATTTTTATGGAAAATACAAGTTTCACAAGTCTAGATGTCTCGATCATTTTTAAATGCAGCAATTCTGAACAAAACCATCAGATAACATTACGCATATCCGATACATAACGTAACCCATTTTGTAAGTGCCCTGACATGTTTCAGCAACTTAACCTGGAAGTTCAGCACTTAGAACAAAGTGAAACCAAAACCAAAGCACACAAAAACCCATATCCTGCAACATCCTCAGTTACCAATTTGAGCAGTTATCCTTAGTGCTTCAATGTGGTGACTCCTGTGAGCAATTAAGCTACTCTGTAGCTCAGAACAACTTGGTTTTAAAGAATCCAAGCAAATAATCTGAACAATGGCTTCACACACTTTTAATAATTTGCATTTGTTATGAAAAAACAAGTTTCCAGAACTGCTGGAAATCTCACTTCCACATATAACTTAAGTAACAGACTCAAATAGAAAGTTTAAAACCATGAAGGGATGCACAATTGTGCCTCAATAACACACTGAGAAAAAAATACACAATTACTTTCATGGAATTAACTGAGACTACAGCTAAAGCCATTAGAAACAAATCTGGATTTTCTAATGCTTTTTTGTTTGAACTAGTGCAATGGAGTTCATCCCTGCCTCAACGCTGATGGTGCATTTGGGGGCTTTTTTGACTGTAAGTACCATAACAGGAGCCAATTCTTAAGATTTAAAAAAAATAAAAAATAAAAATTTGAAGAACCCCTCCCTCATCCATCACTTAAACCTTACATCCATTACTCAAACCTAGGAATTACAAAGATCCTCATTGTCCAAATAAAGGTCTGATACTACTATTACCTAGTCATGTATTACAGGAGTTATTTATTTTTTACAGTTTGGGGCAAGAAACTTAAAACATATTTCATCTTCCCAACAGAGAACTCTGATGCTGTGATTGACAGCACATTAACATCTAAAGCCTTGCAAAACTACTAGACCTGCTTAATATATATTTTGAACAAGCAGTAGCAAACAATCTTGAAACAGGTTTAGACCATTAGACATGATGTTTAATCACTAGCCCAACAACCTGATTCCTCAAAGGGGAGGAACTGAGGTATCAAGCTGTGACATGCCTCCATGTCACTTCACAGCTCAGGACTGTCAGAAGTCACAGTGAATATCCTATTTGGCATGCAAAGACAAAACAGTCTCACAAAACAAGTCAAGAAAAGCCTACAGCTCCTGGTTTTGACACAATCATCTGAAAAAAGTGATGTCATAATTGCATACATGTCTCACTAAGTCAAACACTTCCAAAGCTTAGAAGACTGAAGCAGTATCAGCAACCTAGATTTTCTCTAAAACATTTGCAGATGATGCACACTCCATGATTTAGTAACACTGCACCCACATATGTTAACCTTAAAAAGCAGCAGGGAGGAGGCCAGCCTTAAGTGTTAGAAGAGAAACCAAAATAAGTCTCTGGAGTGTGATCTTCCACCGAGAAGTAGAAACAAACAGCAGTTTCTGGGCTATCCTTCCTCAATTCCCTTTTCTTGTCCTCCTTATCTGCATCTGGCCTGTCAGAGAAGACAGAAAACGTGTGTGGGTACAGGTAGGCTGTGCTTGCTGAGGACTTGAGAGCATTTCTTGAACAGGTACAGCTCTCCCTCACATGCCTCTTCCCACTTGGAAGGACCACTCCAGATGCAACAAGTGCCCAAAAAGCTCCACAGCAAAAATACTTTTGTCTAGATTTATTATTTTTTTCTGGACAATGACCCATTCCAAGCCACAGCTATGGCAGTGCCAGACAATAAATATAACACTAACAGCTTCAGAGATTGCAATTTTTTCTGAAAAACACATTACCAAATCTATGTCCAACAGCTTTACTTACATATAACACATGAATTTACAACTTCACAAGTGCAGTGATGTACATGTTGCGTGTCAGCACACTTACATAAAACAGACCACGCCAAATCTATTACTGAGAATTTTCATAAGTCTCCCATAATGCCCTGTAATACCATAAGAGCCACACAGTTTGTTGTGGGGCTCATTCCTGCTAAGGTTCTTACAGAGGAATGCCAAGAGGTAAATTCAACATCAACCATTTACTATAAACTGAAGTCTTAAAGGTGCATTCACATCAACTTTTTAGTGCAGACCAGAAGTGCACATGTAAAGCAAACTTCCTTATTGTACCTACTCACTGCACATCATGAAGCAGTCCTGAAGTGGATGAACTTTTGGATTTCTGGGGTGGATTTCTTTTGGACAGAACTGGACTGTTAGATGTAAAACCCGGAGCACAAGCAGCACACTTCAACACAAACAGGCATTGAGTCCATGCAGCCAGCCTGGAATTAGTTCAATGCCAAAAACAATCAAAAGAAAAAAATATTTTAAAAAAATCCCTGAAATGCAAACAGTACAGACACCAATTCCTCAGCACCAAACACGGAATTCTACAGACACAACCCTGTCAGACCCTGCTACTTGCTAAGGTACACAACAGCTCCCCTGTTCCAGTGCTCTTGAAAGGAGCCTATTAGTCCACATCCAGCTCATCTAGAGGGACTGTGGCTTTCTGCAGCCAAAGAAATCCAACTCCTTGGTTTACACATCTTGTACTTTCTTGGAGTTGCTCACATACGAGTGTTTCACATCCTGTAGAACCAAAATCAGGTTCTGTATGCACAGTCCTGACTTTGTGATGCAGCATCATCTAGCAAATCCATCATCTAACAATGACATGGGTACAATGCTCTTAGCTCTCTACAGTAAAGCCACATGAATGGATTAGAGCTTGATTCAAACTAAATCTCATGTGCCATAGGAAGGCATAAGCAAGTAATGGAGAAAATACCCCTCTCAACATTTTTGGAGGTTATATATTTATCCACAGCGCTGGCCACTAAGCCCTACCTATGTGTTAATTCTCCCTCAGGAACCTGAGCTCCCAGGGCTTCTACTACCTCAAAGGGCACTTGTATGAAAGCAAATACAGAGTTTCTCCACTGCACAGGCCTAGCAGAACGTTCAATATAAACCTCTTCCCTTATCCAATTACGCAGTAGAAGCCCAAGCCTTATTCAGAAATTCCTTAATACATAACATACTGCTCTGCACAGGCCAATTCTAGCAACACAGCTAATGCATTTTAACATATCTTCACAAACATCTCCTAAAAATGTATTGATCAGATCCCTTGTATCCAAGAACAGTATCAAAAAGTCTCAAAAGATATTCAGAGGCCCATAGTGCCTTCCTTCCTGCAAGCCAAAAGAAGTAGAGAAGCAGGTGATTCCCTTAAAGACAGAAACAGTCATAATCAAAAGCATATTTTGCAAGGAGATCCACAGGTTTAACTGATACCAAGTTGATTAATCCAGAGCATTCCATATTTATGCAGTTATCAGCTACTGAAAGCTGTAAGAGACAATAAAATTAACTTGATCAGCTCATTTGTTCACCAAACAAGCTTGTAGCTCCCCAGATCTTCCTGGAATTTTTCACAAAAGTTGACATCACACTTGCATGTTCTCATTCTCAGGTAACAGGACAGTTTTATACCCTGTGAGTCTGCATAGCCTCTGGTTTAATTCTGCTGCTTCATGTTAGTTTTTAGATGAATATTATTTGGTCCTGATCCCCTTGTCAGTTTGAAACTGGCAATACTGAAGTGATTACTGAAATAATTGTTACATCTGATCTGTCAAGAGTTTACGATTCTGTTTTCTTCAGTAACCACTTGGGGGAAATGGAAATGTAATCTCTCAAGCCAAAGGTTATCTCCCCATTCCACTAGGTCATCTTCTTGAGAATAATAATGTTCTAAATGAGCCATTTGAATTAAATGCACCATCAATTTAAGAACCACCAAGGAAACAAAGGTAGAACAATTCTCAAATTGTTCAGAACAGCCATAGTAACAATGTAACAATGCAGAACTTCTCATATATGCTATGCTACCATTAGATCTAAAGGATTAACAAGTAGATACATTGTATCCTTGCATAAAACTCAGAACCTTCTTAATCTAGGCCCTCAACTCTAATACCTGGGATTGGACAAGGCGATCTGCAGAGGTCCCTTCCATCCTCAACCATCCAGCTAGGACCTACAGATTTGCCAGCCACCCCCTCCTTGCAGTCAAGCACTGAGGACAGTCATTCTAAGAGCCAATACAGTCACAGTCTTACTCTTCCCTCTGTCACTCCATGCTTACAATAAAAATCACTTCCATGAGATCACCCTCTAACCCTCAGTCACCCAACTTGGAAAACACTACAGCAGCTTCAAAGCTAACATCCTGCCAGTGCTAGATGACAGCTACCTGACAATGTCAAGAGGCTTTCACAAGGCCCTTCAAAAGACAAAACGCAAAACCCTTACTCATGCAAGCATAGAGTGGCAGCTAAACAAAACAAAAAGATAAAAAACACCATTTCTCTCCAATCGCAAGGAAAAATCTGCAGCCAGAGGCTTCATGGTAGAGAGCTACAGGACTTCCCACAACCCCTTCTGTACCTTGTCAGCTGAGGCCAATATCAGCTTCTGACATCACGTCAGAGATTCCACAAGCAGCTGGTACCACAATTCTCCCATCAAAACCAAAGCTGCTTTAATGCCTTAAGGAAGCATTGGAATCATACCCTTTATTTTTTCAAAACACAAGATGACATGTTTAGAAAAAATCTGGCAGCTCTGATATACTACTGTTAACAAACATGGTCAAGCATCCGTATCACAGATGCAGAAGTTACATCCTGCATAAAGAAGTACTCCTTTTCCCAGGAGTACATGAAGGGATTACCAGGACACGATACAAGGCAGTGAACACCAAGAGGAACATGGGAAGGGAGGGAGCAGGTAGGAAGCAAGCTTTGATGAATGAAAGGTAATGAAACAGTTCAAAGGGTTCACCTGAGCACAGGGAATAAAACCACTAGCACCAGAACTACAAAAAGTTAATCACAGCATTCTAGTTGAAGGCATCCCAACTAAAACAATAGTGACATACAAGATAACCAGTAAGCTCCATTAAACCATAGTTTTTTAAAATAGCAGAAAACGCGAAGAAATACACAAATAGCACATAGAGACATTATGGTAAAAGGCAGCTACATGTTAAGACATCCAAGCTAGGCTACACCACACCAGAGATTTGTGCACTTCCCTTGACCCTGTTATGACACCTGTTACCCTTCTCATACAGTTGCAGCTATCTAGAGAGTCACTGCAAGTCAGAACCCTGCTTCAGCATCTTGTTTGAAGTTTCAAGTATAGGTCAGAGGTGGAGAAGCAAACTGCAGGAACAAAGGATTCAGTGTGGAAGAACCTGTAAACCTACACAGCACCTTCCAATGCTTACAAATTCCTATTGAAGCTCAACTTCAACACTATAAATTCTATTACTGTACTCACAGGTATATTCTACTGTATGCACAAAGTGTCTAATACTATGTACACTTCCAGTCTTGGCTATGATTACATTATGAGTGACTTGCATATACTTATAACTAACAAAACTTTGTTTCATTTGCATTGCGCTTTCAACAACTTTTTCCTTGCTCGCACATCACAAGTAATTTAAGTTCTCCATTAAGACTAAAAGAGTAAAAGCATGAACTAGCAGAATATTTGCTTCCTAAAAGTGACATGTTTTGCTAAACACATAGGTCCGCTAGGTACAGATTCAGCCCTACAAAAAGAGTGTGCATACCAGATCTGAACATCACTAATCAAAACAAACAAAACTGTGTTTCACTATGTTACCTAACACTAAAATTGCCTTTGAGAAATTAAAACATAGATTTTTGGTCTCATGAAAGTGAAACCTGGGTAGCAGTGTTTGCTGTGCTGTATATATGCGGTGTTCCATAGTACTTAACACCAGATGTTTAAGAAGGAGTAAAAGAGATGAAACTGACTCAGAATCCCCCTAACCATCATTAGCAACCACAGCCAGTAGTTTCCAAAACCAGGACCCTTATATTGCAGACACCTTTCCTCTCTTTGTAGGCATGGCCCTAATGAAATGCACCTGGAAGTATTGCTACTATTCTCAAAAACTGTAAGAACTACATCAGAATAAACTTTCAGGTTGTCAGGGAAGCCATTCGAATAGCAGAGGTGCTAGGAGACAAAGAACAAACAAAACGTCTTTTGGGGACTCTGGGTGAAGTAACAGACTATAAAGAATTACAGACAGTTATTGAGGAAAGGAATACTAACTGGCAGAAGACAAAAAAAGGAGTTCCAAGATGCATGAAGAGAGATCAAGCAAGATCACACACACGGAGCAGAGCATCTGGAGACGAGGAAGGCTGTCAAGTGCAAGCCAGGACAAGTGATACAAGCTAAAAATGCCAAGTGGCAGCAGAACCAGCAACCACATCTAAAACGTATACAAAAAACATGAGATGAAAGTGTTTGGAACAGGAGTTACTGTCTTGACTACACATGCAGAAAAAAATAACAGAAGGTGTATAATAAATGCTTTAAGACAATCTTAAGTGTTGCCTAGCAATGAGAGGTAAAACCCATACATAATAAGCAAAATACAACAAAAGTAAACAATCACCAAGCCACTACCAAAGCAGTCTACCACATGGCACACGTGAGACAAAACAAGAGACGCAACACATGGCAATGCACAATCATAAGAAGATAAAGGACTAGCAGCTATTGCAGAATGAGGGAAAGATGAAAAACAGACATACCCAGGATACACATGGAAAGTGGAAGAAGCCCACAAGCTACTTTTGTCTAGATGCATTTGGAGAAAAATAGATATATTCAGAAGAGCAACAGGCAGTAGGAACACACAAAGGTGAAGCGGGAGAGAGAGGGTTGATTTATGGTGGGGCCAGAAGGAGAAAAACCACAACAGTCTTTGAAGGAGAACAGAGCCCCTGCAGAGTGAGGGAAGAGGCTGGGGAAGGGACGGGAACAGGGGCACAGGGGGGGAGGTGGTGGTGGTGGTGGTGTCCCAGACCGCCGCGGCAGAGCGGGGCAGCCGCACGCGTGCCAGGGCCGGAGGCGGATGACAGCGCTAGGCGAGAAGGCAAGGTGCCGGCGGCTTGCCCGGCGCCCTGTGCCGCGGGGAGCGGCGGCGGAGGAGTAAGCCAGCCAGCCATGTTCGGCGGGGGCAGGGACGGCGGTGACAGGCGAGGCCCGTGTCCGCGGAAAGGGCCCACGCCGAGCGCGCGGTCCCCGGCCCCTCGCTCACCTGCTGCACCCCCCTGCCACCCCTCCCCCGCAGTGGCTG